>JACXGK010007506.1:0-25103 GCA_016801125.1 Novumbra hubbsi | reverse complement strand
ACGTTAGATTTCCTGGTGCCGCATGCACCTATGCGTGTACCCAGGACCTGCACATCCGGCTTCTTTACCTGCGAAAAGGTGTACATCCAGCCTCCTGGACAGTTAGTGAAACTGAGATTTTGCACAACCGAAGAAGTTCTGCACTAGCATGTCATCCATTCAGGATGTTGGGATGCTTTGGATCAACTGGTACAACAGCGTCTTCCAGTTCCTGCGACAATCCAGAAACATTGCAGCTATTGAAGATCTATGAACAGCTAGTGCAAGGGAGACGCTTTAGAGGCAATGGCTGGTCACACCACATATTCACTGGTATGATCCACGTGCTGTCTTATTCCAAGGTGTATGTTACCAAGATTTAGATAAGCGTTCATAGGTCTGTTCAATTCATTGAAATGAACAGATTTTCCAATGAACTCTAACTGAACTCTAACTGTAACAGCATGCTGTGTTTGTATTTTAGTTCGGTGTAATACTAGATGTTGGGGTCTGTTCAATAATGAAATGACTCTCTTTCCTGGGTGTAAATGGGATCACTGTCAGTTATTTGAATATCTATCAGAGCCTTTGACTGGCACGTGGAAGATGTAACCAGTGTTCTGTCAATCACGATTCCCCTGGAGAGAGAAACCGATTGACTGCATCGAAATGCGCTTCTCAAAAATACATTTCATATTGTGAGACTAAGAATACCTTCTGTCCACACAGCATAGCCTTTCAATTCAAAGGTTTAATTCAAAGGGTTCAGGCCCTCTCACAAACATTTCTACATACAGTGAGGGAAGTGCAAGGGAGTTGGACGTACTGTCAACGTGTCTTGTGTTTGTTTTAGCCCCATGCTTTTTGTGGTGTTGTGACAAAGCACAGTTGTTAACCAAAACAGGATGACAATCTGAACCGCATCTCAAGAAGCATATTGAAAGGATTTCCTGATGACCAACAAGCCCTGAGTGACAAGGGCAACACTGCAGCCTTATCAACTGTTAGAACAATAACATTAGAAATACATTTACACACAAGCAGAAAATGTATTGGTTTAAAGGTGTTGTGAGGCAGCGTTTACATGTGTATATTTTAAATCCTGCTGTGGTAGAGCAGTTGAATAAAGCTCTTGGGACATCTATATACTGGGACTGCTGCAATTTTAGGAAAAGTTTGCATTTCACATGAAGGTTCGTGTATATTGAAGTCAATGTTGGTTTATATGCCCAAGGAGTGAATACCAGGCAGTGGGCACTTTGCTTCATCCGATGAAACCATTAGATTCCGCTGTGGGCATCAGGGATATTGATTCAGTCAGCCAGTCTCCTCAGCCATGCTTTTTCCTTTCGGCAAAATGCTTAGCGTTGTTTAGTCGTGTTTCCTGGAATCAGAAATGCGGCCTGGACTGAATCCAGTTCATTCTAGCAAGCACTATCATGGTGATATTTTTCCCAAGTCACGTGCTTGGACTCATGTTGCCACTACCGATCTTAATCTGTAGATCCTGCGGTCTTAGACAAGATTACTTCTGTTTTCTTCTATGCGTAGCAGACAGTTTGTGTCACCCGAGATGAGAGGCCACAGGCAGTTTGCGCCGATCCCAGAAGTCTCTCAGATGTCCGAGATGAGGCGTGCTTGTTCTGGTCGTACTCTGAGGTCACCGGGAACGGCATTCCACCAGCACCACCACAGCTGAGAAAACACTGCGTGAAAATGGCTGACGTGGTGTGCATGTCAGATGGGATCGGGTCCGCTAGCAGGACACCGCTAAGCGGCCAGGAAGGGAACCCATGTAGTAGCTGGTCTGTCTGTAATCCCCCCCCAAAGATCACGCCCAAAGTAGGAGATGTTTTGTTCGGGAGTGTCACATTCCTGTCCAGTGCTGTTTGATTTAATGGTTGACTGTGAAGTGCTTTGTGTACAGCAATCTACAGTGCAGCCCGAGCAGACGTGGGAGGGCTTCTCAATGTGTGCTCTTATCTGGCTATGATATATTTTCGACGCCCTCTGTGAATAGGAAAGGAACTTTTTTTTTTTTTTTTATCAGTTATGTGGCTTTAAAATAGTTTATTTTCCCTCTATGCACTTTTCAGTCACGATTTCACTATTTAAATATCCACGCTTCTCTAAAAAGACCGTTCTCAAAATGTGAGCTCACCCTGTCTGACACAGGAAGGATGATGTTCTCTTGTTCAATAAGCTTGAATCATTCCTTTCTAATTTCGTCTCCTCAACAAATGGCTGACCATTTCCAGCAGATTACATGACAAACAGGGTGGCTCTTTGAAATCCACAGCTTTGTCTTACTTTTTAGTCTGTACTACCCTCTGGTGGTAATGTGGTATTACTACATTTTCAATGGCCCTTTCACCTCTTTCAAGGTGTTTCGAGGCTCTGCTGGTTTACTTCAAGGCGGGTAAAAAGGAGGAGCCATATGTGACCATCTCCAGGAAGTTCAACCTGAAGAAGGACCAGGCCACGCCCATGGAGTGGGAAATTGGCCACTCCGAGCGCAAGCTGGCCACACACCGGAATGCCTTTAAACGCACGGCCGTCATCCAGGCCTTCCTGGGCTCCACCCCCCAGCTCACTCTGCAGCTGTACGCTAACATACAGGAGAAGTACTTCCTCCCTGTCAGACGTAAGTCTCCTGGGCGTGTTTACGGTGACCGCACCCACTGTCTGTCCGTGTCGCTGTTCGCGAGGTCTGAAGTTGCTTGTCTCTGTTGGTCACAGTGTCTCTGATGGTGATCTGCCTGGTCTCCATAACGTACGGCGCCCTGGTGTGCAGCGTGCTGGCCATCAACATCCGCTACGACGACTACAAGGTGCGCCTGCGTCCGGCGGCCTACGTCTGCATGGTCCTGTGGCGCGGCCTGGAGATCGCCACGCGGGTCACGTCCCTGGTGCTGTTCAGCACGGCGCTCACCTACTGGGTGGTTCCCGTGGGCCTGGTCAACCTGCTGTTCTTCCTGCTGCTGCCCTGGGCGGAGTTCTGGGCGCGGCGCGCCTCGCTGCCCGACAACGTGGAGAACAACTTCGGCAAGCTGGACACGGTGGTGGTGCTGGTCCTGTTCACCTTCCTGTACGCCTGCGTCAACGTCTTCTGCTGGTCGGCCGTCCAGCTGGACCTCGCCCACCGCGACCTCATCGAGAAGAAGCAGCGCTGGGGCCGCCTGGCCGCGTACTACGGCGGGCGCTTCCTGGAGAACGGCGCCCTCGTCGCCCTCTGGTATGTCCACAGGTCGGACTTCTACGAGTACGTGTGCGCGCCCCTGCTGGTGGCCCAGCTGCTCATCTGCTACGGCCTCGCCGTGCTGTTCATGCTCGTCTTCTACCAGTTCTGCCACCCGTGCCGGCGCCTCTTCCGCTACAACGTCCACGACTGCCTGGCCTGCGTGTGCTGCTCCGCCTGCTGCCGGGGGGCGGAGGTGGCGGAGGGGCCGCCCCAGTCCTACTCCACCACGGCCACCATGGTGCTGGTGCCTGTGGAGCTGCCGGACGTCCGGCCGTTCGACCTCGCCAGCCAGCCGGGGGAGCGCGAGACGGACCTGGTGGGAGACATGGAGGCGGCGTGAGGCGGCGGATGAAGCTGCTTGGCTCCGACACTAAATGGACAATTTACCCCCGACGGACGGTTCTACTGTGACGGGGTGCTGATGCTCGTTCCGGCGCGCGGAGATGCCCCGTCCCGGGGGTAAGATGAGCATTTCAAATCCGTGTAAACGTATCGACGCTCCTCGTTGCTGAGGGACAGTAGAATGTTGGTACTGGGTCAAGACGATGTTGCATCACTTGCTGTGAGGGAAATGGGGATCTCAGACACCCACACTGTCTCTGTTGGACTGCAGAGGCAGAGGCGGAGGCCTGGGGCACTGGAGACCAAGGAATGTGTCCGGTTGGGATATGAGGCACAAAGGCAGCGTTGAGGAAGCGGCACTGTGTCAGATACAGCGGGCCAGGTGTGTGGGAAACGTGCCAAGTGTCTCCGTTCCTGGGAGGACGGACTCTTCCTTCAAACGGGGAATTCCCCACACATATTTTGAAAAGTTTACTTAAGTCCCATTCTTCTTCGTATGTAACAAAAGAAAGGGTTTGGTTAAATGGATTTGCCTTCCTTATTCCTTATACCCCACTGCCTGGTATGAAGGGTTTCTGTTCCTAGTTCCTGGTGGCTCAGTCTGCCCATATTCTGCCCATAACAAAGTGTTAGTGTCAGTCTGAGTGAGTGAATGAATAACAAATGAGTTAAAGAGGGAATTCAGATGCTACTAATCAGTGTGCTTGTTTATGTATTGTAATTGAAGTGCTATTCAAAACAACCTTTTACATCAGATCATTTAATATAAAGAACCTGTTGCCTGATGTCTGAAACCTTGAAGTGCAATAATCCCTGTTTTTATGTTTGGCCTGTTTTGATGAGCACATTGACTACTGCCTTGTTTGCCTACTTGAATTTAAAATTATTTAAATAAAATACTGTAACAATGTTCTTTTTACTTTGCTTCCTTTGTTGCTTTCTGAAGACAAACCATTGGTAAACTGATGATCAGTAGATGCAGTCTAATGACTGCAGTGATTTACTACAAGTGAGTGGGTTTTGCGTTTCATATTTGGATCCTTTATTCAGCATTATTTGCAGGACTTTTTGAACATAAATATAGTCATGACGAGGCGGAAACTAGATCATTTTAAACTCTGAAGTTCGGCATTCGCCTGGTTATAGGAAGAAAATAGGTTTTATGCAGTTTAATGCAGGAAGTTTTCTTTTCTATGCACTATGAGGCCAGAGCAAAACTGTCCAGGTATGCAAGGTTTGATGGTTAACCTGTGGTCCTCTTGATAACTCATATACTGGAGATTAGAAGAGAAGGAGTCGGGGTATGGAGTTGTCAGTGTAAACTCTTTCTCTGTCTAAGATAATAAGTAGAAAGATTGTGTCAGATTGGACACTGCTAATGTAAAAAGAAATAAAATAATAATTACCTACTGACTACAAACACAAAACGATTCCAATGTTTGGGAACTTTGGATTTCCTCATAGCTTGGTGACTGACTTCAAATGGGCGGGGTTTGAGCAGGTGCCCAAAAATAAAAAGACGCTATCGAAGTGCTTTTACTAAATCCTTCACAATGGGCAACTGGATTATTAATCATGGGCTGACGTACTTCATTCTGGTAAGAACATGAAATCGATCGGACTCCAATTGGCATAGTTAGTGTAAATGAATGTGTGAAATGATTTTATCATTTGTCTCCTTCGACGGGATGCGCATTGGTGACTTGAATAGGCTAATTGAAAAACTGAAAAATATTTTTTATAAGAGTGTTAATTAAAAAGAACAATATCTTTATGGTTACTCGCCAGTGGTTGTGGTAATAACATTTTGTCTGCACATATAGGTGGTCTGGATGGCCATCAACATATTCCTGTTTGTTTGGTTTTACTACTTATACGACTTGGGGGATCGGTTTATCTACACGCGACACATTTTAGGGGTGAGTTTTGTCATTCTATTTAGGACATGTATAGTATACGCAAAATACGTGCAACATAATACATGCATTTGACAGAATCATGACGGAGTGTTACCGAAGTAATGTTGGATAGCGTTGTGCGTGTTGACGTGGGCATGTTGGGTCTTTCAGTCAGCGCTGTCCTGGGCGAGAGCTCCTGCAGCGGTTCTCAACTTCAATTGTATGCTGATTCTGCTGCCCGTGTGTCGGAACCTGCTGTCACTCATCCGGGGCTCCTTCATGGTAAAACCCTAACCCCGTGAGGGGAAACGACACTATGTTCATGGTTGAGTAATTAAACAATAATGGCAAATTAGTGAAAGGAAGATAATATTTAGTAAACGTACTAAACGTATAGTATTATAGTGTATTGTATTTGCTTTTGTTCATTAACATGCAACAACTCCGTCTTAAACACACATTTATTAAATAGGTTGTTTTCTGCACTGTTTAACTGATCTCTGGGTATTTGTTATTCTCGTCAAGATCCTTATATTGAGGATCTAGTGTCGTTCAACATTGGCTCATACATAGCAGCATCTGTACACTGACACACTGACACACCGACACACTGCCCTGCACAACATGTTTGCACGGCTCTTTTTTGCACTTCTGGTGGGAAACTGCATTTCGTTTTACTGTTCAATTACAATAAAGTTAAATCTAATCTAATCTAAATGGCAGCAATGTTCGGCAATTTTCACTTAAACGACTGTAATAGAACTGACGTAATGAACGATGGAGAATTATTTTTGGTTTGAGGCTCCAAGCTAAACAACGCTTGGATGTTAAGGGGAAAAAAACATCTTTACAAATGGAGTAAAGTTATCAAAAATGTACTCAAACAGTAAAGTACAAAGGATCCCAAATAAATCCTTGTGGTATTTCAAAGTACTTTAACTATGCTAGTTACTTTATAGCAGTGACTGTAATGACATGCCCAGTGGCTTGTTAGAGGGAGGAAACATGCAGTCTCATTTGAGTTATTTGATTATAGCTACTAACAGAACCAGTGCCGTCCCAGATTTTTGGGGGCCCTAAGCAAAATTTGATTTGGGGGTCCCCTCTGCCCTAGTGGTCTGGGTCTCACAAGCAGTCTGGGCCCCCCCTGGCCGACGGGAGCACTATGTTGCTTTTGCCTAGGCCTGGCCCTGAACAGAACCAATGGTTGTTTTACTCTGCCAGTAGATGAGAAAGGTGGATGGCCTTTTATTTACTTTGATTGAATTATTTTTATTTCTTTTGTTGCTGTTTCAGTGTTGTGGAAGAACTATAAGGAAACAGCTGGACAAAAATATCAAATTCCACAAGCTTGTGGCCTACATGATAGCCCTGATGACAGGTATGGAGTTCCAGCTTCATGATCAGATAACCTCGAAATCTGTCTTGAAGTAGCGTGGCTAAAAGACTAATGAGACCAGTTGAGACTGAAGCCAATCACTGACTCTAATGTTATTTAAACCTTTAACTTCTTTATTTTTTTGTCTTGGTGAAGCCGTTCACGTTGTTGCCCATTTGGTGAACGTGGAGCGATACTACAACAGCAGGCATGGAGAATATGATGAGCTCAGCACGGTTCTGTCTAAACTGGGTGACACTCCAAACAGCACATACCTCAACCCAATCCGCACTTTATCCACTGTAAGGATGATCTTTCTAAAGTGTGATTCACATTTATTTGACTATCTTGGTGTCATGAAGGCCAACACTCTTTCACAAGAGGGAGAATAATAAAGAACTACAGTCTAATACATTTCTACACATCCCAAAAAGTTACTATAGGTTGGAGCAACTAGCCGTTAACACATTGAAATAGATCTCTACTAAATATTTTTACACATCCCAAAAAGTTATTATAGGTTGGAGCAACTAGCCGTTAACACATTGAAATAGATCTCTACTAAATATCTTATTTTAGTACTGTTCTATCATGCTTTGTGTCATTGTAACTAGAAGTTTTCTTAGTCCTCTACTGTGCGTTCTGATTGTCTCCTTCTGCATCAGACTCCAATTCTCCTGGTGTTCACATCCATCGCTGGGCTAACGGGTGTGGTCATCACACTGGCCCTCATCCTCATGATCACCTCATCCATGGAGGTCATCAGGCGCAGCTACTTTGAGGTCTTCTGGTACACCCATCACCTGTTCATCGTGTTCTTTGCTGGGTTGGTGTTCCACGGTGCCGGGTAAGGCTCTCTCAGGATGAGACCCTTGTTTCAAGGGAAGAAATGTTGGTCTGTGGTTAGTAGTTTATGGGTTGCTGTTTGTCTACAGTCGCATTGTGCGAGGTCAGACAGACACCATTCCACCACACGATCCTGAGCATTGTGAAGATGATGTCGATGATTGGGGGGAGGAGGAAGATTGCCCCATCCCTCAGTTTGCTGGAGGGTTTCCACAGGTAAGTCGTCAATTTGCGTATTTTAAAATCTTCAAGAATCAAGTTTTCATCCCAAGATTGTTTTGGGAGAACAGGCATATTTTGGCATTTGAGGCCACAAATCTTATTGAAATCCTGTTACCAATATTACGTTCTTTGCACATTTCAAAGTATCTACAATTTAGTGTGAAACCCAACAAAGATGATTTAAACATTAAAGAATGTTCTCTTAAAAAAGGAGTGGACCAGGAAGTAAAGCAGAATGACTGAAATGAAATAATTAAAGACAGTGTTGTCTTTATACAAAGGTCTTGATCTTTCTTGGTGTTTCCCATCACTACATTAAAAAGGCTTGTTTTTAGCTCCACCAGCTTTATAGGTCTGAGGCACATTTGGGTTTGGGTTGTTTTTGCCGATACATTCATGACATTATTTCTTAATGGTTGTATAGTGCTCTATGTTATATTTCGGTTTACTACAGAATGCTATTGAATTATACTTTAGGTACCTTAGTATTCTATAGTAAACTGGTCTAGTTTTTCAGGTGGATGATGTCTAGTGACACATCTCAATCTCACCCACATACTGTACAAGCAAAAACAACATCTGTTGGCCCAAGGCATTATGGGAAGATCCTGGTCACAGGTCCAGTATATGCTGTGTTCATTGTCCCTACAGACCTGGATGTGGGTCATCGGCCCCATGGTCCTCTATGTGTGCGAGCGCTTGTTGCGCTTCATCCGCTGCTTGCAGAACGTCCAATACAGAAAGGTACGTCTGATAATCAATACCTCACTTTCATTCTTAAAATAGTGTTCTGATAATCAATACATCTTTCTCTTCCTTCAGAGTGTGGTCTGATAATCAAAACATCACTCTCCTTCAGATTGTGATTCGGCCATCTAAAGTGCTGGAATTGCAGCTGATGAAGAACGGTTTCAAAATGGATGTGGGCCAGTATGTTTTCCTAAATTGTCCAGCCATCTCCCAGCTGGAGTGGCACCCCTTCACGATGACCTCTGCCCCCGAGGAGGACTTCTTCAGTGTCCACATCCGCTCTGCGGGAGACTGGACGCAGAGACTCATCAGCATTGTAGAGCAGCTTCCTGAGGGAGCTCAGGGACCCAAGTAAGAACCCATTTCTTTTATATAAGCCGCCACTGGCTAATGTGGCTCCAAGTTTTTCATCTTTTTTGATAAATATGAGGCACAAGTTCAACTTAGATGCACAGATGTAAATCCCCAAACTGTAATTAACTTTAGCTGGTGAAATATTCTTGCCATGTTACTGCTAACCCTGACTCAACCCTTGTCATTCAGAATGAGTGTGGACGGTCCATTTGGGACGGCCAGTGAGGACGTGTTTGACTACGAGGTGGCCATGCTGGTTGGTGCTGGTATAGGAGTCACTCCATTTGCCTCTATCCTCAAGTCCATCTGGTACAAATTCAAGGAGTCCAACCCCAAGCTGCGTACCAGAAAGGTTGGTGGGACCGAACAGCGCCGAATTCTACTGAGAATGTATTTACTCTACACCTATAAAATCTACAAACCAGTTTGACTTGTTAACAAAGTCGGCATTCCCCACGCTGCAGCAGAATACCTCCGGGACAAAGGATTTCTCTGTTAACTTTTGGTATTTATCTAAAGGTTTATGCCAATCCAAACTAACTTGATGCAGCGCCTGTTCATGGGGAAGCCATTTTGGAAAAGTGAGACCAGCACACTGCTTTTCCCCTTTAACATGAATTAGGTTTCACCCAGCCCATCAAATCCCTACCACTCTACTACATTAAAATAGTTGATACATTCCATGATGCTGATGTTATCCATGCTAAAATGGGCTTGCTGCTCAATTGTGTTGGTAGTAGATTGCATCCCTTATGTAGACATTCACCTGCATCTGTTACTTCAAATTAGATTGGAATAAGAGTAAAACAATACCGTATTACCACACATTACAATGTGTATTTTATGGATGTTACACAATTCTAATTAGTATATCATTAAAACATTTTAATTATGTCTTTAAAAACTCATGTGTCATTTAATACACTAGGCTGAACTAGTTACAACATGCTTAGGTGTTTTTATAATGAATAAAACTCAGACTAATTCCCTTTCTTAAAGGGCCCTCTACAATTAAACACACTGATACTTTATAAAATATAATTACATAATAATGACCTTTCTAAACGTCCGCATCCTCTCTGGTATTGCTTGGTCTGAAATGACAACGTCATGTTTACTTCCTGGTTGCAGATCTACTTCTACTGGCTGTGCAGGGAGACCAACGCCTTTGAATGGTTTGCGGACTTGCTGCATGTGCTGGAACGGGAGATGGAGGGGAGGGGCATGGGCGACTTCCTCACCTACAAACTCTTCCTCACTGGATGGGACCAAAGCCATGTAAGTGAGGAGGCCGACACACACACAGTATCCTTGAGACATGAAGGAGTGGTGATAGTATACATCTGCCGTCTCATATCCTCCTCAGGCAACACATGTGATGGTTCATGCGGATGAGGACACGGACGTCATCACCGGTCTGAAGCAGAAGACCAACTACGGCAGGCCCAACTGGGACAAGGAATTTGAACAAGTGCGCACGGAGAATCCAGCGTAAGTTTGTGGGCGGGACAGTTCTCTTGTAGGTTTAATGAGTCAGATAGCAGACGCTCATGGATGGCCAATCCATACCTGCCACCGCAAGAAGGTTTGCTGAGTCTACGAGTGCGTGGGACCAGTGCTCACAGCCCAACACCATGCAGCTCAAATGGCATTCACCAGAGAACATCAGAGCTGTCTGGTTCGCCATTGGTGCCCTGTTCTGTCTGGGGTCAATGTGGTGAACTTCATGCTGCCTGCAACATCCTCCGGCATGAACGGTGGGTCAGTCAAATCCTTGGAAGGTCGCACTGACCTCCACATGCTAGCCAACGGTACCTGACTGCTGTTAGGTACTGGGATGAAATCCTCAGACCCATCGTCAGATCTTGTGTCAGAACCATGTGTTCCTCCTGGTGCAGGACAAAGCCCGGCCTCATGTGACCAGAGTGTGTAGGCAGTTCCTAGATGACGAAGGCATTGACGCCATTTACTGGCCCTCACGTTCCTTAGACCTAAATCAAATTGAGATTCTCTAGGACTTGTTTCGGTGCATCTGACGACAAGTAGAGCCACAGGCACTTCAGGAGCCCACTGATGCCCTGATCCAGCTCTAGGAGGAGATCCCTCAAGACATCGCCATCTCATCAGAAACATGCCCAGACATTGTCGGAAGTGCATAGGCACGTGGGGGCCATACACACTACTGGGTCACATTGAGTTGCCTTGATGAAATTGAAACAGCCTGTAACCTCAATTGTTTACTTAGATTTTCTGTGTGAGTTTGAATCATCCCTCAATTGGTTGGTGATTTTGGTTTACATTGACTGTTCATTTTGTTCTCAACAAATTTGACAATGTACAATAAAACTTTTTATCTGTAGTATATTTTGTTATTCGGGACCAGATGTGTGATATAGGTGTTCCCTTAATTTTCTGACCTGGTATGTTTTTCTCATCTCCACAGGTCAGTGGTGGGCACATTCTTGTGTGGCCCAGAGATCTTAGCTAATGTCCTGGCGAAGAAATGTGTCAAGTACACTGATGTTGATCCACGAAAGACCAAATTCTACTTCAACCAGGAGAATTTCTGAGCAAAACAACAACTTAATTTGCATTCTGAAGGACAAGATTATTCTTTAGTTGCTGACAGTTTGCAACAGATTTGTGTTGTTTTTGTCATCTGAAAACAATAGACAATGACAGATTCTGATATCTTGTCACAGAGCTGACTGCCGCTGTGGCATTTGAGGGGTGTGTATCAGCTATTGATTTAGTCCTACCTTCACAGAAAATGGACACTCCTTGCCCACAGAAAAAAACCCAGTACATTGTTCTGTTTGTAACACTCAGGGATTGGCTAGCTCCGTTGTTGTTTTCAATCCATTAACCACAATGTATGTTATTAAGAACAAATATTTGTACAGAAGTTTGTAGACTGTTAAATACTTTTTTGTCTTGCACTTATCTGGGAGAAAGATATTTAATAAAGGTGAAATTGTTCAAAGAAAACCATTCTTAAGTATTTTGTTCTTACAGATCTGGATGACTGATTGGCTCCAATACCTCCTAACCTCCCTTAAGAAGGGTTCTGAGACCTATTATTCATACAGAATCTCTGGAACCTTCTCTGCTTGTCACCCTCCTCACCAGCTCACCCCACATACTTTGGATTTATCCTGCATTAGGGGCAGTCAGATAAATGTAAAATATTGATGAAGCCATGTACCCAGGGCCAGTTGAACCCAAACCAAAAAACTGCTTCTCTACATACCAACCACTATACTTCACATTTGACAGCATGTTTATTTCTACACGACTATTGAGCCAAAAAGCACCATTTGTCTGATTAAAGGAAATATTTATTTCCTCAACTTTGTAGCTCATCTTTACCGGGTGACAATAATTCTGTAGGGCACTGCTGGTGCCGAGTGGGGCGTAGTAACGTAGTTATTTGGACTAATTATGGTACTTTCAGCTCAATAATTTAGTTACATTAGGATAAAACATTGTGCTCCATGTATTGTGATGTACAGTAAATGTCCTGAGCCTGGCACCGGATTCCAAGCATTATATAAATCCACCTTTATTTCCTTGTACTGCGAGGAGGAGTGATAGAAACAGGGAAATGAGTCATTATTTAATGACGGAAGTTTCCTTCTGTTCATGGGACTTTTTGTAACTGCACCGTTTTCCCCTTGAACAATTGTTTCAGAACCTTTGTCTTGTATCCTTGAAGAGGAAACACTTGTTCGCCTACAATTACATTTGAAAACTACGGGGCACATACCAACATTGTATTTTAATAAAATACAGTACTGCAAAAATTAGGGAACTGTCTTTTATTGATGAACTAATATCCAGACCGGCCACAACATGTTCCATCCACAAAAATGTTGGCCTTTGTAAAACAATGAAAACCAACTGCATAACACCCAGTAACACTTCTCTGTAAGACGCTTCCCATAGTGTTCCAGCTTCAATAGAAACTGACCATTCAGATCACAAACGCTTTAAACTTGCAATAAAAAAAGACCATATAATACAAAACAAATTACGATGACATCTTCTGACACATCCAACAGGAACAATGCCGGGGGCGGAGTCTGTCGATCTTGAAAATAAAGATGTGTCAGGATTTCCCAGAAGGCATTTCGGCATGCACTGATCAATTCCAGGCAGTTCCACATGTAACCCAATGCGGGACATGCAGACTGAAACCTACACCAGTTGAGAGGGACCTCACGGGTAATGTTACAATTGTGCAAGAAATTCTGGACATTCCAGATAAAAACACGAATAACAGAGTGCCCATAATTATCATCCAAATGTACGTGCCTTTGGTTTATCCAACCAAACAAGGATGATTCACAGATGAACGTCCTAAGCAGACCACAACTTACCTCAGCCCTCTGGGGGCACAGTGTGTCTGGGCGTGGGGGCATTTCAGGGAGCCCCAGCTGTCTTCTGGATCTGTTCTTTGAGTATGAGGATGCTCTGCCTTTGCTCCGGGGGAAGCATAGCAATCTGTTCTGGGGTCAGCTGTAGCACCTGCATGATCAAGGCAGCCTGGAGAACAGAAGGACAGACCGGTGAGCCACACTGACCACACATACAGGTCAAATATTAACAGCTAGTCAACCAAAGAGCATTTAAGTGGAAATTTCTTCCTAAGAAAAACAGACCACATTACTTCATCTTGTGTTACTGCAGAGAAGAAACTAGGTCAGAGCAATAATCATCAAGCATCTCGCCTGGTATTTTAAAACAAATTGAACGTTTTGCCAGAAGACATTCTACACCCACCTTCTCATGGTCCTGCGATGTCACCTGGCTTTGCCCTGGGCTAAAGCCACCACCCGACTGAGGTACGCCAGGACCCTGCCAAAACAACCACGTCCCAAAAAATGTGTAAGCGCGGATACACCAAAAACAGCACAAACAACACCAACAGGTGATTACAGAACAAATACATTGAGTGTAGGTCGGCCATACCGGTCTGGCAGGCGGAGGAGCATTAGGATTCATAGAATGCGGGGGGGGGCCCTGCATTCCCTGGGCCATGGGAACCCGCTGGCTGGATCCTGGTCCGCGGGCATCCATCGCTCGGGGGTCACGACCTTCAGAAACAAGCACAATCTCAAAAGGTTTGTCATTACCGATCAGATCATGACTGGAACAATGGTGTCCTCATGATGAGAAAAAAAAAAAAGTTTTTACCTCTGGACTCCATAGGAGGCCCTCTGGGTTCCATCATGGGGGGCCCCCGGGGTTCCATCATAGGGGGGCCCCGCTGCTCCATCATCGGTGGGCCCCGGGGTTCCATCATCGGTGGGCCCCGGGGTTCTCCCATCATGCCCCTGGGCTCACCCATGGGTGGGCCTCTCATGTCATGGGGTGGCCGCATGTCTGGAGGAGGGCCGCCAGCCATCTGGTTCATGTGCATGGAAGGGCCCTGGTGGGACGGGGGCCCCCCAATGAAGCCTCCTCCTCGGCTAAACACAGAATAAACAGTCTGTTGCAGACACAGGAAGAATGAAACAATGTCTCAAACTACATGGACAGAGATGTCCCTCCTCTCACCTGGGTTCAATGACCTCCCCTGTGACCGAGAGCAGCGTTCCTCCTCGGGGGTCGTTAGGGCCGTCGCCAAGCAGGCCTCTGGGGGGGATACCACCGGGCCCTGGGGGGTACACAAGAGTCAGCCATTGACCCACCTGAAGGACCCTACGCACCAGAGCACACCCCACCCACTAAATCATAACACACACATACAACCGGTTTTAACTCCATGGTTGTCTCACTAATTAGACAATGTCACAATCCTTTCTACAGCACACACACACACACACACACACTCTTTACAGGTCTTGTGCACGCACACACAGACAGACAATATTTCCAACCCAGACACGCAAGGGGGGTGGAACCGGCTGGTTGTCTACTGCCTAGGGAACTCTACACAAAAGGACTTCCAATAGGTTGGCCTACTGCAGTCTTGTCCGTCTGGTATTTCCCACAAGGCACAGCAATAGGAGAGGCATGACAGACAGGGAGGAGGACAATGGGGTCATTAACAACAGCCACGATCTGGAGGACAAAACCGAAAGGTCTCAATGCTATTCCTCGCCAGGAAACGCCCAACCTCATTCATTTCTCATTGGAATTATAAACAATTGCACAACACTCCAATGGCATGACAGGTGCGTCTATCCCATACTTCCTAGTAACTTAGGACTTTCTAGTAACTATAATCTTTCTTTTCTCTACAGGATGCTTTAGGTTTCCCTCTACAGACGTGACCAGAGTTGGCATGTTTTACACGTGCCAAGGCAAACAAGTAAGAAACGAAAGCCCTTCAGCCTTGGTGGTCAGCCCTGTTGGCCTGCATGGGGCCCGGGGAGGCCGGCCACAGCCTGGGGGTAGGGTGTGGAGGATACCTTGAGGCCGCTCGATAGCAGCCTGCCCAGACGGTCCTACAGGGGAGTGCTGGAGGTTTCCTGAGCCGGCAGTAAGTGAAAAGAACAGGAGACAACTCAGAAAGCAAAGCAGCAACACATGAAGGAAGGACAGGAACCATGAAAGGACACACTGAGCAGTGATGAATCCTGACTGACATAGATGGCTGAAGAGAGGGATGTTCTGGTACAGGGTAAACCAACACATAAAAGGAAACCGCATGCGTGTATTCAAACCCTGATTACATGTTGACACAATCTCAAGGCATCTCAATATATACGTATATATAAAAAAAAATAAAAAAAATAAAGAGAAACAAATGAATATTGCTGAATTCCAGTAAAGTCTTTCTGGAGCACGTTTCCGACTCCTGCTTAACAGTCGGCCAGGCATGTTTGTTCCATTATGTTTTACTTCTAACAGCAATCTAATAAGTAATTAAACCACCAAAGTTAGCCCCAGGCCTGAGACAAAGCACTGGAGTTAGCCCCAGGCCTGAGACAAAGCACTGGAGTTAGCCCCAGGCCTGAGACAAAGCACTGGAGTTAGCCCCAGGCCTGAGACAAAGCACTGGAGTTAGCCCCAGGCCTGAGACAAAGCACTGGAGTTAGCCCCAGGCCTGAGACAAAGCACTGGAGCACGAGACAATTAAACTACTACCACTTCCCATTGTCAACACTGAGCTCTGGCATGCAGCACAACAGGAAGACAGGATCATAAAGCAGAAGGTGATGAAACAAAGACTTAACAACTTCACGTTCAAGCTTTGAAAGGTCCTTTGACCAGGGACAGACGTGTGGATGGATAATGATGCCATGTTTAAAGCTTTTGGAGGCACAAGTATGTTAGATTACCTTGTCCCCTATCGATTGGAACGGGACCTCCCTGAGGCATTCCTATTGGTGGCTGTATCCCACCTGGGGTGAGACAGCAAAGAGAAGCACAACAAGGGCACTCCTCTGACTGGTGGATACTGACATGTCTTTATATGGCTGTGTTTCAGACAGACAGCCAGAGACCCAGATAAACAGACACCCAGAAAGACAAACAGCCAGAGGCACAGACAGGTGTTGGGGTTATGCCTACCTGGGGGTCCCACGGGTCCCTGTCCTGGCATGGTCCCTGGGCCACCACCCATGGGAGGAGGCTGCATCATCTGAGGGGCTCCGTTCATGTGCATCCCCGGCTGAGCGACACATTGAGCGACACAGTCATGATGTCATTTAAAGGTAGGCCCAACATTCAGCGTCAGATATTGTCTAGGTTGGATACATACAGAGACCCCAAGCTGATGCAAACTCCCATTAACTACACAATTGGCTGGCTGTGTGTCAGCCAGACTCACCATGGGCTGGGGCTGGGACACGGGAGCGTTGGGCGGGGCAATAGGTTGGTTGGCCACCGGGATTGGTCCAGCTTGACTGTTGGGAACCAATGGCTGCACAGGGGTCTGTCGGTGAAGCATCTTCTACAGATGGAGACAAACGTCCAGGTTACAGGTGGACGTCTCTATGACGATAACAACAGGTGTGACCTAATCAGCTCTGAACAACGTCACACTCAATGAAGAGAAACATCTGAACATTTGTTTAGACAAATCGCATTTGCATTGAACTGTGTTTAACTGAAACTTCAGAGTAACCAAGTCTCACCAGGGCGATCTCCGGATCCACAATCCTCATGACCACCTGGGCCTGGAGCAGGGCAAAGGCCAGCTGGGGGTTCTGGAGCAGCATGTTTCTGGCCTCCTGGGGACTGTTTTGCACACACAGCTGGAGAGGGAAAATCACACCCCAAAGTTTGACAATAATGCACAACTGGCTTTATAAAGGGGAAAGCAAGATACATTAAGTAGAATATTGATGTCAGAACCCTCATGTTTGGAGAATTCACATATTTGGCAAAATCACGTGACAAAACACTCCTTACATTGCACACAGCCGTTGATCGTTATGTCATTGATGTGCATTTAATTCATTCATTAAACATTGAAGTAGATCCTGTACAATTCCTGCATATTCATGAACATCGCTCATGGACACACCCATGTAAACTTCACCGTTGAGACTCTCAGTGAACCTGGAAACAGTCGCGTGTCTACCGATGCAGTCGCGTGTCTACCGATGCACAACCGATCGGAATCAGGTTTGTTCTGCTCACAACAAGGAAGCAGAGAACGCAATCCTGACATGATGCAAGAAACAAACTCCACAGCCTTCTATTTTTACCGACCTCACGGGAGCCCAAGAAGTCAAGGAGCTGCTAGAAGGACCAAGCAAAGTAACAACATTGAATACGTAACGCCGTCCAAACCCCGCCTTTACTGACCAACCGTTTCACCCTACACAGACCACCGGGCCAATCAGCCGACAGAAAGCCAATGCAAAACTTAGTTTTAACAGAACGTGTAGCCTTAATATGATGAATAAAAAGTTGTTCAACTTGTATTGATACTGTTACATTATTGCACTACAATGGCTGATTCCGTGAAGGACTTTCAGAATGACAGTTGATAAAACTGAGGCTGCATGCAACCAAACAGCCGAGGTCCAAGAATGAATAATGTTATTATGAGAGCAAAGATAGTTACCCAGAACGAGTCAAGACGGAAAACATTAAGTAGAGATCCTGAGATAAGATTGCAATAAGTATTGTTTTGGAAGATTTAAAAGTTAAAATGGAGTAACTTGGAATGTAGAAAATGCTGGTCTTCATACAACAAAACAAACATTTCTGGATATTTGGTCACTGGTTTGTAAACGTGGATTCAATAATAGACATGTATCCTTCTCCTTAAAAACTTAAGTTTTAATTACATTGCACGTCTGAGCAAGGTTGTTTCTCCTTTACTTGCGGCTTCACTATAGCTTAGGATTCTGTCAAATGCGGTCCACAAACAGATGTTTATTACTACTTATCATAATTAATATTATTATTTCAAGGATAGCAGCTATAGTGTTTGAATAGAATCCTAACTACCAGCAAAAAAATTACTGACCAGAAACAACACCTAGCCCTTACGCTCGTTTCTACTCATCAAACTCCCTCTTAGATCACCAAACGCACATGGATTTTGGAGGCAAGGGTAAGCTATGAGTCGTTTCCATTTATTCCATGGGCGCAATGCTTAAACGCTTGAGGTCGGTCACTCACTCATTAGCCATGTCTTAAAATGCTGTCTGTCTAATGCTTGCTTTTTCTGTCCTTTTAAATGACATATCCTTGTTTCATTCCTTACTCTCCCTTCTCCACAAAGCCCACTGGAGATCAAAGCCAGAAACCATTTCTCACTCTTCTTATCTACTCGTTTTTAAGAAAGAAGTGGAAAAGAAAGAATCAGGGAAATCGTACTGACCACTGATATTACGCACATGTATAGAAATCCACATGTAAAGAAACACACTCACCTTCATCTGTTTCATGAGCTCAAACATCTGCTCCGGGGGAAGACTGGCCACGGCTCTGCTGATGGACTCCGGGGCCTCATCTGGCATGATGTTGTCTCCGTAGGGAGACTCAATGATGGGGGCTCCCGTCCCCAGACCTGGGGGGGCGTGCCATGGGCTATGCATAAGGGTTAACTCGCTAAAAACGAATGAGAAACAACCAGACATGTTTGGGGTAACAGCATTCAGGCCAGACTTACTCTTAAGTTCTTCTTTGTTCTTCTCACTAGCAGCGTTGTCGACACGGAGAGCTCGGCCACTGAACTCTCGTCCGTTGAGGTTCCGCATGGCACTGAGTGCCGTCTCCTGGTCCTGATACTCACAGAAGCCATATCCCTTTGGTTTGCCGGTCTCCCGATCATACACTAACCTGAAAGACACCACGGGGCTATCAAACCTTTTTCCAAGGTTTCTTGAAAGCAGGCACCTTCTCTGTGGGAGATGGGTCCACATTGGGCTCCTATCACTGATGGCTATATAGAGCTTTCCCAAATCACATTCATCAAAAGGCAAGACTTAGCCGTCAGTGTGGATTATCAGCAGGTATCAGCAGGTAGGGATTCCACTTCAACCTGCATGCTAGCACTTAAGTATCTGTGAAAATACTTAATAAGTTAAAATGTCACTTACCTGAAGCTTACAACGAGACCGACTTCTGAAAAAATGTCTTTTAGCTGCTCTTCTGTGGCCTCATATGGAATGTTTCCCACTGTAAATAGAGGAAGCATTAAAGTCAGTTTGACAAAGTTATGGGGAAACTTGTAGAAAAAGTTATCCCTAGGTACAGTAAACAAACTGACGGCAAAAGATAAATCTGTATCGCCAGAAGTTGACTTCCTAACCATTCCCGCCCTTAATGTTTTTTTTTTTAGATGTTTTATCAACTAACCACCTATTGGAGAAAGCATTTTAACCTACAGAATTTTGTAAAGTCCGCAAAATTGCTGAAGTTAACACCGCAAGTTAATTATGTGTATAGCGTTCGGCTAGTCAGCTCGTTAGACCGGGGCAAACAGTTTAATTTTGCTATCTCATTTCCCGACACACACATATAGAAATACGTTATTTAACGGTCTAACACTACACTAACAGTAACCTTACCAAAAACAGAGCGCAATGAACGGTCAACCGCAGGATCTCTGCCAGCTGCAGCAACAACGGCAGCTGCTAAATTCGCCATTTTCAGGAATGGAAACAGTGTAACAACCGGAAATGCCACAGTTTAAAGTGTAACATCATCCGGTTTACGAGTGCTGTCTTCGGGGCTTGTTCGAATTGGTTTGAATATCCTTTGAATGTATTAATTCATTCCTTCCCTCTGGTCATGTATAGCATAAATGAAATCAGCTAAACGTTTCCGGTATTGCCCCAGATGATTTATCTTTAAAATGATTTAAATAAAAGTAGCACAGAATTACAATTTCCATACACGACTCTTACGTCATCACATGTGGCGGGAAAAACACACCAGTCTAGTCTGTCCACTAGAGGGAATAATTTCCCTTAGGTTAGGAACCTCTTAGGTGAAAGGCATTTATTGACTGCCTTCATACAAAGTTTTGGACTAAAACTAAGGAATTGGGGCAAGACAAGTGTGCGAACACAGACGATATATCATATTACATTTATCATACATCTTCTTGGTAAGAAATTATTTATATTTATTTATTAGTATTTTATATTTTTTTATTTTAACTTAACTGTGTTATTTATCACTTGTGTTTACTGTTATGCACCAATATACCAAAGCAAATTCATTTTATGTGTTAAGATGGGTCCCCGAAAATAGTGTACTGGGTCAAGCACAGGCTGATAAGGGGCCCAACGTTATCAAAACCACTTGCTTTTAAACTAGGAATTATATGGGAAACTGAGGTATTGTGGTGATTGATTTAATAGTACTTTGCCAGGAGAGAAACAAGACTCTTTCCACACAACAACCATAATATGTTTGACTAATTGTGACCAAAAAGCTGTCAAAGAGTTACTGAATGCCTTTTCTGTAATACTGTCTATAATGGGTTTTTTTCATACTGTCTTTTACAATGTTTTGTGTTTTAGAATGTCGTTTATTTTCTTCTTTTTTAGCACCATAGGTGTGATTATTAGTTGGATTATGTGGATTATCTTCATATTACCCAGATTTCATATCGGTCTCAGTAGCTACCAGGATTTATAACATCTGGTCTGGTTTTATAAGATAGTGAATATGCAAACATGCTTTATGGGGCATTTCTTAGGCTATTATAATGAATACAACATTTGACAAGGATATCCGCCTCAATTAGCTGATTTCTGTGATGATCTACACATGACATGTGCTTATAAAGGCGTTATCAAGAGTTTTACCAGTAGGAAGTGCTAATTGACAATCTCAAGAAAAAAAAGATTGATTATTAGTCATTTATTTTAGTCCACAATGGTTTATTTATTCTAATTACTGGTAGTTGCTATTTATCGGATACAAGCACAATCTTAACAGAATACTTTGAATATAGAGTTATTGTTGCAGAGATTCTGTAATAGGGTATTTTTCGTCTTGCAAGAGGAATGCATTTTCAAACCTATTTCTATAAACCTACGACAAAGAGAATCTTTGAGATGAGAATCGATTTTGTCAATAATTTACTTTAAAAAATGGGAAATAGTACACGGCAAACAAATACAACAATTCATGGTTAAGTCTTCTTTAACAGCCATTACAAACTTCAGCTAAGTGAGTGAAAATCGATTTAAGTAACAGGGGCATGCAGAAGTAAAAAATGGCTTATGCCCAAATCACCATTTTAGCAACACCAAATCACAATTGGATTTCAGTTGATTGACAGATTTTTTTCATTAACCTTCTTACACGCACCAATTAATTCCATTGATTTAGCTAATGGTGGCTTAAGTCAGCTGAAGATTTAATGATTGTTTCAAAACATTCAATGGCTTCTAGTTTCTCTTGGCTCATAGAATGAGGAACCACCAAAAAATACGTTGTAAAAATAGGGTTAGCCTAAGAACAGAACTAAGGTATAATACCCACATAACCTGCATTAATGCTGACATTGCCTGGACATCAAAAGTGTCTTATCATCTACATTCTCATCTAATAACAACCTCCTTTAGAATCATTAGTGTTCAGTAGGCAACATGTTTGAGATCACTTGAGATCATCTGTGAATTTTAGGAAATTCTGTCAGAATTCTGTCATACATCATTTGTGAGGTACATTTACAATTAATGTGTATCAGAAAACACAAATAAACACTAAAGGCACTCAGTGTTTGTCAAAAGCGATGGTTCCACTGGGGCTCGAACCCAGGACCTTCTGCGTGTAAAGCAGACGTGATAACCACTACACTATGGAACCAACTGACAACAACGTCGTTAACACGGTTATTCTATATACTACTACTAAGTTATATTATAAGTCAATCTTACAATCTATATTATATGTTACTGACTATGTCTAATTTACATTAGCTACAAGTAACTGTATGAAAACTATTTAAATATTATTATTAGGTCTAAATGCTTTAGCCAAACATGCAACATTGCCGGAATATGTTCCGTGGAGTGAACGGTATAATATTTACCCATACAAATTGTACTTTGAGGCGGAACCGTATTTATTGCTGCTCAGTAACTTTTAACGGACTCAAATGACATTATGTTTCCCCTTGTGAAATGTCCGGAATGCATTGTTGGTTGTCAGGAATGTTCATTTGATATAGATGCGTATATATTGTCAGAGCATTGGGTATTTTGCAGTCAATGATCTATAATAACGGCTGAAAAACTGGATACCATTTCACAGAATCATCGTCGGATTAACTCGTGCTTTTACTGTGGACTATTATAAACTGCTCCACATTTCCTTTGCCCGTTTTGTACCAGTGGTGAAAGCGCACGGTGCGACACACCCTCGTGACTACAACACAGCCTATCGAACGGATTCGGGTTTATCTGGTTGCTACCTTCACTTGCCTGGCTATGTTGATTGGCACTTTAGTCACTCGCAACAAGTAAAAGACTTGGAGTCCTTAAAACCAAAGCAACCAAATAAAGTGTCCTATTTACACATCACAGTGTAATACTAAAATGTTGTGCAACTTCAGCGGAAATCGGACCGCAACTTCGAGACACGGATTAGTTATTTCTTGGGTGTAATGACAGGGCACTACAGCTGATGTATAGGGAATATGTGTTCATCGAATGAGAGTAATATGCATCTGGGTATAAAGAACATTGAGATTCCAGTCCAAAGCCGACCAACAGAGTTTATTTTAGCCACATCATTTCCGTATTCGTTTTGAGATTTTATTTAAGTATGTGAATTTTAGTATCATTAGTCTGTTAACCTTGTCATGCAGTATTGCTGTGGTAAAAACAACTGCAATTTTAAAGGGACACTGCATAGAATCCTGCCGCGAACGTTTACAGGGCGGAATTATAAACAAGGACATGACTTGTCTACTCCAACCCCACCCTATACCAAATGAGACAGGAATAGTTGGCCTATTAGCGAGTTTTGGGTGAGTTGATTGTCCTGCGAGTATCTAAAGCGAGCACGAGGAAAGTTTCAATCGGCATATCTCAGGTGCTATGTATCATATTTTGCTAAAATGTCAGTAATTGCATAAAGTGTAATAAAACGTTTTTGGTGAAAACGAATTGTTGGTGTTAATCAATTAACCATCACTAAAGTTATGTATCATAGCTAAGTTAAAAGGAAAGTTAATTGCCCACACTTTTACCCAGCGACCCACAGGTGCGTTTTCAAGGAATGTCACTTTATTTATTTTGTTACATTTTTCAAAAAGCCCACTTGAAGTCTGAGTAATGTGTAATTTATGTGGCGCTGCACGTGTTATATGTAGACAGTAGTCGTTTTCTTTGATTTCATAAGCGCATAGTATACCGTATAGCTGTACTTTCTAATGATAAATATAATTATCAGTGTTTGTTTGAGTGCAAGCAGTTTTATTAGTCAGCTTTCATTCACATTGTGTGTCAATCTTGAGCAAGAGGAAGGGTGTGACATTCATCCGTTTTTGGGCAGCCTCAGAACAGAAGACAAGTAAGCTGAGAGCAGTAATGAGTATCAAAATCTCTCTTTGAGTATTGAATAAGATCATCCAGGTATACCCCAAGATCAATGTAAATGGATCTCACCTCAGTGTTTATGTATTCACTATCAGAAAGACACAGGGGTAAAATGGGATTCATGGCAGAGTATGTGGAAAACACTGGATTTTTACACAATACTTGTAGTTAGAACTTGAATGCTTGTTTCGAGTTTGCCTAAAATATATGATCTTTAAGAGTTCAGTGAAAATCTTCTAGTGACATGGGCCCTGCTTTTTCTGATGAAAAACAAACACTGCATTGCACTTGTACCAATGGTCAATCATTGGGGTGGGAGTGCTTATCTGCAATCAGCTCTGGACAACTTGCCCTCATTGAAAAATCAATAAATTCAGTTTTTTATTAGAAGATTCACATCAGAATGTCAGGCCATTGGTTCGTAAGCTGTGAGTAGCAGGGTCGAGCAGCCAGACAATGATCCAAAAGAGCAAATTTGGTTGTATTCCTTTTTATTATTATTAACCTTGATTTTCCAAGATATGCCAGTTATAAATCAAGAAAATAAAAACAATCATAGATAAACAGATGGATTATGTACAATCGGGAAAGCAAGAGGTAAACATGCCACCCTGAATGAAGTGATACATATGTACAAATGGTTGGGTGAACAGATCACTGTTAGGGGATACTAATAGATACAACCGGATTGTGGCTCCAAAGTTGCTCACCATATGAGGTCACATAAATACAGTTGGGTAAAGTACAGTGATCAGTTGTGCAGGTGCAGTGATCAGATAGCAGATAGCTCAGGAAATTTGATAAAGAATGAATATGGGTCAAATTTGGGATTCTTTTGCAAATCATTACAGTCATTGCCAGCAGACAACTGAAAGAATAACTGCCAAAGGATGTTTTGATTTTAGAGATGTGCAGTGTGTAGTATCAACAAAGTTCAGCATTCTTTTATGTAGGCTTACAGGGCCATCTTTTATGTAGGCTTACAGGGCCATCTTTTATGTAGGCTTACAGGGCCATCTTTTATGTAGGCTTACAGGGCCATCTTTTATGTAGGCTTACAGGGCCATCTTTTATGTAGGCTTACAGGGCCATCTTTTATGTAGGCTTACAGGGCCATC
>JACXGK010007505.1:0-25091 GCA_016801125.1 Novumbra hubbsi | reverse complement strand
TTCTCTCTCTCCACCTGTCTCCAACCTTATTCTCTCTCTCCACCTGTCTCCAACCTTATTCTCTCTCTCCACCTGTCTCCAACCTTATTCTCTCTCTCCACCTGTCTCCAACCTCTTTCTCTCTCCCCACCTGTCTCCAACCTCACTTTCTCTCTCAACCTGTCTCCAACCTCACTCTCTCTCTCTCAACCTGTCCCCAAACTCACTCTCTCTCTCGCAACCTGTCCCCAACCTCACTCGCTCTCTCTCTCAACCTGTCTCCAACCTCTTTCTCTCTCTCCACCTACAGAATCAACCACCCCTTTCTCTCTCTCCACCCGTCCAACCCCTGTCTATCGCTCCACTGGTCTCTCTCCAAGCCCATTCTCTTACGTGCAGTCATCCTTGGCAGAGCGGAGGGCATCACAAACAGTGTCCAGCTCTCGCACGTCCACTTGGTGCAGTGCCATGACTGGGGGTGTCCTGAGGGTTGCCAGGGATTATACTCTTTGGGTGAAGATCAGTGTGCCATGTTCAAATAAGGCTGTCTGCCAAGAAACATCTAAACCGGCACTGTGTTAAAATATACACACACTGTATGGACACACAACAGACAAACACAACGTCCACACATACAATACAATACATACACACATGTGATGTATGCAAGCAACCAGCTGGCACGAGTCACCCACGCATGAACACAGATGCTCAAACACACACACATATGTCTGTCCCTCTATCCTTGCAGTGACCCAAACAGTGTCCTAAGCTGACTGCCTGAACCAACCAGTAACCACAATTCCAACGGTTTAATTTTCCCTAGTGGGGATTTCCCAACGGAATCAAGTGGGGAAATACTAGTGTTTAATATTTTCTATGTTTTTGGGGCCATTTGGTATATAAACGTGGAATACTCACCCACACGCACACACACACATGTACAAACAGACACAGAAAGCTGTGTGTTTTGAATCCACTACAGTAGACTAAATGACTTCAGAGTCATTGAGACAGCAGCCATACCAGTTGATACTAGCTTTCCGTCCAAAATGTGGATTACTGCAACCTCTTTCCTAAGCCACAGCACACAGCACATTTAGCCTGGCATAGCAAACATTTAGAATTGGCCTTCAGGGACTGTCCATATCACTTCATAATACAAAACAGAAGCTAACCGGCTAATTGCCTTCAACACTAATGGAATTTTCTTTCAACTAGCTAGCTATAGTGGAAGCATAATTCTATCACAATTATGTTTTATTGACGTGAGGACTGCCATGGTCTGTACCTGCCCAGACAGCTCAGCCAGGCCAAACGCTCAGGTTACCAACAGTAATGTACCAAAGCAGTGATTGGTGCTTGGGCGTACAAGACATTTGGGGGAAGGTGTTGTGGAAGAAGATTTTTCGGTAGAATAAGCCAATTGAGCCAATGCTCTAAGCCCCGGGAAGGGTGCGGGGCTGTTCCACCACATGTCCTGCAACTTTGGACGGAAGTCCCTTGGAATGAGATTAGTATTATCAGTGACGTAGCCTCTTAAAACCGGCTTGGCTTGTCGCTAGGCCTGGTAGAAACCCTACAGTATTTTTGTTGCAAAGGGGTTCACCATTTGTGGTAAACCAATTCAGTGGGAAACAAACATAACATTTTCCTAGGTAAACGGTCGTTACTGGGACCGGATTACACAGTCACTTTAGAAGACATAATAGAAAAAGCAACACTGAATGTTGGGTTTTTTAAAGCGTAATACGGCTCCGGTTGCAAGTGTGGATAAGGTAGAGAGAGTTAAGGTTTTTGGGAGATGCGCAAAAAGTCATGAATGGCAATATATGTATGGAATTTATGTCTTACATGAGCATATATGTAAGACATATATATGTACAGTGGGGCAAAAAAGTATTTAGTCAGCCACCAATTGTGCAAGTTCTCCCACTGAAAAAGATCAGAGGCCTGTAATTTATCACAGGTACACTTCAACTATGACAGACAAAATGAGAAAAAAAAAATCAGAAAATCACATTGTAGGATATAATTTGCAAATTATGGTGGAAAATAAGTATTTGGTCACCTACAAACAAGCAAGATTTCTGGCTCTCACAGACCTGAACTTCTCCTTTAAGAGGCTCCTCTTTCCTCCACTCGTTACCTGTATTAATGGCACCTGTTTGAACTTGTTATCAGTATAAAAGACACCTGTCCACAACCTCAAACAGTCACACTCCAAACTCCACTATGGAAAAGAACAAGGAGCTGTCAAAGGACACCAGAAACAAAATTGTAGACCTGCACCAGGCTGGGAAAACTGAATCTGCAATAGGTAAGCAGCTGGGTGTGAAGAAATTAACTGTGGGAGCAGTTATTAGGAAATGGAAGACATACAAGACCACTGATAACCTCCCTCAATCTGGGGCTCCACGCAAGATCTCACCCCGTGGGGTCAAAATGATCACAAGAACGGTGAGCAAAAATCCCAGAACCACAAGGGGGGACCTAGTGAATGACCTGCAGAGAGCTGGGACCAAAGTAACAAAGCTTACCATCAGTAACACACTACGCCGCCAGGGACTCAAATCCTACAGTGCCAGACGTGTCCCCCTGCTGAAGCCAGTACATGTCCAGGCCCGTCTGAAGTTCGCTAGAGAGCATTTGGATGATCCAGAAGCAGATTGGGAGAATGTCATATGGTCAGATGAAACCAAAATAGAATGTTTTGGTAAAAACTCAACTCGTCGTGTTTGGAGGACAAAGAATGCTGAGTTGCATCCAAAGAACCTACTGTAAAGCATGGGGGTGGAAACATCATGCTTTGGGGCTGTTTTTTGGGGCTGTTTTTCTGCAAAGGGACCAGGATGACTGATCCATGTAAAGGACGTAATGAATGGGGCCATGTATCGTGAGATTTTGAGTGAAAACCTCCTTCTATCAGCTAGGGCCTTGAAGATGAAATGTGGCTGGGTCTTTCAGCATGACAATGATCCCAAACACACCGCCCGGGCAACAAAGGAGTGGCTTCGTAAGAAGCATTTCCGGGTCCTGGAGTGGCCTAGCCAGTCTCCAGATCTCAACCACATAGAAAATCTTTGGTGGGAGTTGAAAGTCTGTGTTGCCCAGCAACAGCCCCAAAACATCACTGCTCTAGAAGAGATCTGCATGGAGGAATGGGCCAAAATACCAGCAACAGTGTGTAACAACCTTGTGAAGACTTACAGAAAACGTTTGACCTCTGTCATTGCCAACAAAGGGTATACAACAAAGTATTGAGATAAAATTTTGTTATTGACCAAATACTTATTTTCCACCATAATTTGCAATTAAATTCATAAAAAATCCTACAATGTGATTTTCTGGATTTTCTTTTCTCATTTTGTCTGTCATAGTTGAAGTGTACATATGATGAAAATTACAAGCCTCTCTCATCTTTGCCAGTGGGAGAACTTGTACAATTGGTGGCTGACTAAATACTTTTTTGCCCCACTGTACATACATGACATATTATACAAGAAATTTTTACACATTAATATAGATAACAGTATATTTGTGAAATAGTATTACAATACATGTTCCTCATAAAGTACATGTTAATGTATATGCCTGCATATGTTTGACTTAGTATTGTTTGACATAGATATTGACATAGATGTCCCTTAGATATTACAATAAATATTGACAAATCTGTTAACTTAATTTAAAGTTACCTCTATTAACAGTAAAATAAAAAATTCACAACACAACATCATTTCATATATGCACCAAAAGTGCATATTTATGTATACAATACCTATAAAAAAGCATTAACCCCCCTTGGATGTTTTCCCCCTTTGTTGCTTTTGTACATGAAATCATGGTCAATATAATTTTTCTTTTTTGACAAGAATTTGCAAAAAAAGCTTCTTTCATGTCGAAGTTAAAACTGATTTTTAGAAACTAATGTCAATTAATTTAAAATATATAGTGTAAAATAAGTGTTTGCATAAACATTTACCCCCTTTAAAGTGACCTAATTCAACAGAGGGTGAAGGAGTTAAAAGGTTCAGTCGCTCAGATGGGAGAGACTGTACATAAAACAACTGTTGCCCGGGTTCTTCACTAGTCTAAGCTGTATGGGAGAGTGGCAAAGAGAAAGCCACTGTTGAAAAAAGCTCGTATGAAATCTCACCTGGAATTCACCCAAAGGCATGTGAGACTCAAAGGTCAATTGGAATAAGGTTCTTTGGTCTGATGAGACAAAAATTTGTCTCATCATCGCCAACATAGACGCTATGTTGGCGAACACCAAACACTGCACATCACCACAAACACACCATCTCCACCTTGAAGCATGGTGGTGGCAGCATCATGCTCTGGGGATGCTTCTCAGCAGCAGGCCCTGGAAGGCTTGTAAAGGTAGAGAGGAACATGAATGCAGAAATATCGCCAAATCCTGGCGGATAATCGCACTCAGTCTGCAAAAGAAATAAGACTTGGGAGAAGATGTATTTTCCAGCAAGACAACGACCCGTAGCATACAGCAAAAGCTGCACATAAATGGTTCAAAGACCACAAGGTGAATGTTCTGGAGTGGCCAAGTCAAAGCCCAGATCTAAATCCAATCAAGAATGTGTGGCTGGACTTGAAAAGAGCTGTTCACACCAGATCCCTGAGCAACCTGACAGAGCTTGAGCTGTTTTGCAAGGAAGAATGGAGCAAAATTTAAGTGTCCAGATGTGCCAGCCAGATTGAAACATATCCACACAGACACAGTGCTGCCAAAGGTGCATCTACTAAATACTGACCTGAAGGGGGTGAATAATTTAAATCATCTACTTTACCTTATCTATTTTTAATTAATTGATATTAAATAATGTTTTTGGGCAAATTCCAAATTCCAAAATGCCAAATTATATTGACCATGATTTCATGTATAACAGCAACAAAATGGTGAAACATCCAAGGGGGGTTAATACTTTTTATAGGCATTGTGTATACATATATATATATATATATATATATATACATATGGTATTTCCTCCAATTAGCTAGAAGCTTTGTTTCAAATTAAAAATAGTTAGAAGTGTGCGTTAGCGAGCTAGGTGTAACAATAAAAAATATGCTGTAGTTAGCTATCTAAACAGAGTTTGTATATTGTCAATTATGTTTCAGCTTTCCTTTTCCATCGGTGAATCGTTTGTATGGAGATGTCTCTGTTTAATTGCAAATACTTTCATGTTTCATAGTACCTTCTGTTTGCACATTGCTAATGTGCCGGCCTATTACTGAAGTGCCAGAAAGTGTGGCCAAATTGAATTGAATAAACCACCCAGTCACCCGTGGACTCCGCCAAACAAACGCCTGAATGCTATTTTTCTATACAACTATATCTATTAATTTACCCGACCAAAACCATTTTTGACCAAACACTGTCACTATACTTAGCCCAATTGGGCGGGAAACTGCCCCGTATGGCAACAGTGATTTCAGGACCCACCCAGATCATTCCTGGAAGCATGCTGAGGAAGTGGGGCACAATCTTATTTATCACAACTATCCTACAAGTAAACGTGAACAAGCCTTTTTTGATTTCAATGTTATGTGCAGTAACAACATGCTGACCATCGGCTGCCATTAGCTGAAACCTCACGGAAATGTTTGATTTACATACAAAACATTGTGGACTTTTAAAAATGTCACCCGACACAGCTAAAAAAGGTCTGGTCATCTGCCATTGGCTAAACCCTCACGGAAATGTTTGTTTTACATACAAAACATTGTGGACTTTTAAAATGTCACCCGACACAGCTAGAAAAGGTCTGGTCATCTCTCTAAGCCTGGTTCCTCTCTAGGTTTCTTTCTAAAATGAGGGCCCCTTGCTCCTTTGGGTTTCAGGCTGGGTGTTTGGTAAAGGCACTTTGTGAGAACTGCTGAAGTAAAAAGGTATTTATAAATACATTTCATTATTTGATTGATTAATGACCATCAGAATAATTTGCCATCAGCTTACTGTTCACTCTGATCACTGGCGAACAAAACCCCCATACAAATGTTGTTTCTACAATACAAACCAATCTGTAAATCGACACGCCTAAACCAATTTTTGCCCCCACACTGTCATTAAAAATAGCCCGAGTGTGTGGGACACTGCCCCATCTGCAAACAGTGCCTTTGGGTACTGCTCAGTTTTACTGGGTATATGTCATAGGTTCATTGCCAAAGCCATTTCTTGGGCAAACGGTAAGAAATTGCCTTTAAATGTGTTCTATCCGCATCCTACAGAACCCTGTGCCGTGTGATATTGCAGCGATCTTGGGAGATAGTTGATAGCCATTCATACCAGTCCCATCTGAAATGATAAAAGCCAATGTATAACTCACTGAAGCTGAAACGTTCACCACCATACATTAGCACCATTATTATGATGGCTATCTCGACTGTTGAATCACAGTCCCAGATAATCAAACGTTATCTGCCCAGTATTACTTTTATACAATTATGAAAGACAATAGTTAAACATCCTTTAAAAATAATTCTTTCATAAATTGGTATCCTAGCTCAGATATGCCTAGTGTGTTTCAGACTTTTTGTCATGGACAATTATACAGAGAAGTGACTGCAAAGAAAGTACAACGAGTGCATGTGTCTCTCTTTCAAAGCGATTTGATGTATTACAGCTAAGCAATAATTTGGTAATTAATCAAGAAGTATAACATAAATTAATGCAAATATCAAAGCTACAAAATAGTCCAAGTATGACATTCACAGCTGCCAAGAGACCTAGGGTTAACAGTTTCACAAAAAGCAAAAATCAAGCCTCAAATTTAATCAACCTTCCCACCTGGACAGGAGATTACCCAAAATCCCCCGTAGCATCAAATTAACATGACTTCACCTTGGCCGAACAATTAAACAAAAGACAGGAAGACTCGATCGTTTTCCATTCCAGTTTGGACAGTTTAGCTCATCGACAGACAGATCTCCGACACAGCATCACACGACGATACCGAACAATAAGGCATGTCGGCTCACTCAGGCCCTTTGTGAGACCGAAGAACTCTAAACGTGACAGTTAAATCCAAAGAATAACACAAAAATGTAATTAAAATGAACTCTAATTTGACTTCACACCTAGACAGGCTCGTAGAACCACGTGGGCTCAGCGGGGGCTTCTCGTATGGAGATTGTCCCCGCATGGTGAGATGGAGATTGTCCCCGCATGGTATGCAATGCAAATATCCTGACGGCCTCCCTGAATAGTGATTAACATCACAGTGGGCCAGTTGGTGCACGGCTGTCACCAGATGCCTCTTCCTCCTCTGTTCCCCGGCATAACACACCCTCTTCATCCCATCGCCATTACAGGATACTTGTTAATTGAATAACAGAACATACCCGCCCTTTCCAGAAGATACGCGTGCTGGGCTCAGTGTGTGATGGAGGACAATGACATTGACGACAGATCCGACCGAAGTTCGAGACTAAAGACTAAAGTGGCGACTAAACAGCCCGTGCAGTGGTGTATCTGCAAATGTGGTTTGATGTTAATGTGTTCTTTCCATCTTGGACTCCCTGGTGGACCAACCAGTCTGTCAGTCCTAATAGGAAGTCTGGGCTCTGAGATATGGAGAGTGACAGAGAGAGTGGATAGGACCTGGTCTCCAGCCTTGTCGTTGGGTTTAATTTGGGCTGTGGGGAAAAATACAGTGTCTTGTTGCAAAGGTAATAGAGTTTGATCCGCTGCCTGGCTCATATTGCAGCTTTAGTTGAGATGAGGCATGGTTTTCTGTGTGTCTGAAATGATTATGTCGGCAACTGGATGATTTCTCCCTCCCGCTCTCTCTCCGGCTCTCATTTTCTTTGTAGTTCTCTGAGTCATTCTCTCTCTTTATCTGTCTAATTCTCTTTCTCATTCTCCCCATTTTGCTCTTCTGTTTCTGTCACTATGCCTCTCCTCCTCACAAAAGCTCACCCACACAGACATATTGAAATTCATAGTTAATGCAGGTTAGATTAGTAGTGTAATGTGTGGTAGATCACATAGGGGATGTCACTTTTGCTGGCTGTTCATTTAGGAGACAAGTTAAATTTCCGTGCACTTAAAAAACATTAATATAATGATGCAATGAATCATAAACTACTTTAGGGCTATATATATATATATATATATATGTGTATATAACTCTATAAATATATATATATATATATTAAGGTATATATCATTAAAATGAAAAGTACCTTGCGATTCATGGCACCATCATAATAATTAATGTCTGTGTGTGCGCACGTAAAGTACTTATACTGTAGGCGTCCATGTGTGTCCACATGCCTGTTTAATTTATGGGAAGCTAAGTGCCTTGCATAACTCCCATGCTCACCGCATGTCATTCGCTTCCTCAAGCTCTCATCCAACTTGAATCCAGCCAACCCCCTGAAAACACACACATCTAGTGGAAACTCAAGGAAACCGTCTTAATGATAGAAAGATTGGCAAGGGGGAGGCTGGAGGGATTGCGAGTCATTAGCATCTTTATATTTAACTCATTTCGGTGTCTCCCACCATGCTGGCTAAGAAGGGAGAGCAGGTCTGCCCCATTAGCATCGGGCTGTGACCAATACGACTGGCCAGGGTGCCAGCACTAATTTAGCGCGGTCAGCATCCCTTCATCCCTCCCAACAAAGCTGAGGGAAGGACCGGGAAGTGCCGAGATGCCACTAGTGAGCCAGCGCTGCTGGACTGGGCCGTAGCCTCTGACAATTAGCAGTTATAGAGCTCCGAAAAGTGACGCACGCGTAACCAGATGTCTCATCTGATCTGCAAATCTGAAGTGTCAGGTCAACTTCTCCCCAGATACCAGTGGCGTTAAATGAGTACAAATATTGAGAGGATAAAAATCACAATGTTTACATTTTTTTATGGACGTGGGGATGTCTTGAGACACTAAGTCCTGGGAAACAAGTCACTCTGACCACACTCAAAAGTCAGGTCACTCAAAATGCTTGGCCAGGCATAGCCGCTGGTCTAGCAAGTTCACATGAACGCCACATGGTATCTGCTTCCGTTTTATGCACCCTCACACGGCCGACAACTGTGCAAGGCTCCTACCTTATTCAGGTGAGGCTCAGAATACCTACCCATAATACCTTATCTACCCGGAAACCTGTTACTATTAGATGTCAGTATTTGGCACTAAATGAAGTGGAGTGGCATTTTTTTATGAGTTTTTTCATATTCACCAGCGCACCGGCAAATAACTGTCTGTCACTCTGGATTCGTGGTTGGTACCACCTGGACCCTGCGGCAAAGTGTCTTCTTCCGTGTCCAGGATTTAATCAACAAGACAGTGGGCACACACAGTAGAATCCATATCGGGCAGATTGACCCCCAGTAGAATCCAGACTGGATAGAATCCAGACTGGATAGAATCCAGACTAGGCAGATTGAGCCTCAGTCCCGCTGATGGTAAAACTGGCTTTTGGTCGTATTATAGGTGCAATCTAACACATTTGTCAACTATAAAAACAGCCTCTATGCTTGAAAAGGTTTCGATGAATTGCAATGCAAGTTCCTTGATTTTCTGCAAAAAGTGGGGTTGTCTCAACGAGACGTTTAAACACCTGCAACTGTGAGATTGTCCAAGGCACCTACCAGAATAAAAAGCTTGTTATCTTACCCAAACTGTTGGTAAAGATTTACAGAACCATTTACTTATAGTCTATCCACAAGGCTGGCAGTTAGCCAGTTAGCATCAGCAGCACCACAGCATCTGCACTAGCACTAGTAGTTAGGGTTAGCTACACAACAGCCTTTACCCAAGTAGCTAGCCAGTTAGCATTAGCCTCACAGTCATTACTACGGACGTTAGCCAGTTAGCATTAGCCAAGCACTTAATACAATGGCCGTTAGCCAGTTAGCGTCGTTAAGCTAAAGCCTTAACCATGGCTGGGACCCATCAGAGCTTGGCTCTGCTCCAGGTTTATGAAGCTTTAAGAGCGCTGGCATATGCTGCAGGATTTAGGCCGCATTAAGTCATACTGTGCTATATAGTAGCCTAGCCTCTTTTAGTGGCAATTAATGGGATTGCTTTTCTCAATTGTTGTTCCTTTGTTTAGGCCACAATAATTTTAGACAGATTGCAACCACCATAATTCATTTGAATAGGTTATAAACTCTGCATCTTCTCAATGCCACTGAGAGGGAGGGAGAGAAACAAAGACATGTGAAAGAGATGTGGATTCGTGGTTTGTTCTGTGCAGTTTGAGCTGACTCCCCCTAGCAGAATGCAGAGGCTGGCTTTAGTGTCTCTCTGTCTCATTCCCTTGTTTGTGTTGCTTTCTCCCCCCCTGTTCTAGAAAGAAAACGATCTGGTACGTTGGAACAGACAGTAGGGTAACTCTATCTGCAGGGGAGATGACAGCCGTGAGAGAACGAACTACAAAGACGTTTTTCCCCGTTTCTTTCTCAGCTTTATGAATTGTGTACAAACTGATGCTGTGGCATGTGTACCAGCCATACCTGAGCACCACGCATCCAATTGTGATACGTGTTATTTATTGGCGCGTTTCGTGGGATGTAATCTGAAAACGTACCGTGTGTGTGAAAAAAATAAATAATCTAAATATTGCAACACAGGGAGCCACTGGGAAAGGACAGCGGACAGGTTTTCAGGGACCTGGGGGGTGTTACTAAAGCGACCAGAGGAAGGTAGAAGAAAAGGAGAGGAGGAAAGGTAAAAATCAGACTAAAGAGGCCAACCACTCTGCTGCCAGCCTCCTCATGGCGTTTATGGAGGAATGTGTCCTTGCCGTCGATGCTCCGGCAACCTCTGGACTCTTCCTCTCCTTTTAGTCCTCCTCCTCTGTCAGATACCACGTTGCCGGGCGGTGGGGCATGAAGGCGGCTGAGGGTGCCAATCCATCCCCTTTAGCTGACACTTCTCCTTTGGATTCTTGTTATGCCTCGGCCCAGGGCTGCACCTCTGGGGCCTTCATTTGCCCCGCCCCACCCCAGCCGGCCCGGCTGGCTGAGCCTGGAATGTTAAAACAAAGTCACCTCTAACACACACGGAGGGCGTGGTGGACGGAAAGAAAAACAGCAGGAGAGGAAGGCTGAGAAAAAGCTAAAATGCCACTCCGTCAACAACGGTGTTAAAGGCACACCGGCAGGTTTTCTTCACACTGTTTCTTATGGTGAACATCTCCACCGTTGGTCCTGTTATTTCCTGCCACAACCCCTCACTCTATTTCCCTATCCAGCTCTTTCTTCCTCTCCCTTTCTCTTACTCTCCAAGGTAAATCTTGTCCAAGTGGGTGGCTGTGGCCCCAACAAATAATACAACTGATACTAATGCACCAAACACCGCCTCTAAATATACACCAAACTCAACCTCTAAACAAACACCAAACACAGGCTCTAATTATACATACAACACAGGCTCTAAATACATACCAAACACAGGCTCTAAATATACATCAAACTCAACCTCTAAATATACACCAAACACTGTCTCTAATTGTACATACAACACAGGCTCTAAATATACACCAAACACAGGTTCTAAATATACATCAAACTCAACCTCTAAATATACACCGAACACAGTCTCTAATTATACATTCAAAACAGACTTTAAATATACACCAAACACAGCCTCTAAATATACACCAAACTCTTTAATTAATTGCAAAATGTTTAATTAATTGCAAAATGTTATGTGATTAATCCCAAATAATCAAATGTTTTACGTGTGTTAGAACTGTAAATAAATCGATAGAGTAGTCTTTCCAATTAATTATATGCAGCAACATTATGAACAACAAAGGTTTAAGGGCCCAATCCCAATGTCCCCCCTAAACCCTGAACCCTCATAGACTTATCTAACGTAACCTGGTAAGTGATTGAGTGCAAGAGGCTGCAAAGGCTCAACATGCTATAAATAGGAATGGGATAGCACAATAGTAATGTTGTTAGATCAAATCTGATAAAAGCTATATTGGAATTTAAAAACTACACACAGTTCTGGTTATATGAACCATCAGTGAACTTTGAGTTTATGTTTACATGTTATTTATTTTTCTAAATATGCTGACGTCAGAAATGCTAAGGTTGAACGTGAAAATACATTTATTGAGTTAAGCATACACTTTTACCACGTTTGAATACATTTTTTTATCCGTTTGAATTTCGTATTTGCATATGATAAAATATTTGTTGTAAACCTTGCTTTTATTTTTTGTGGGTTGAAAAAATATTTTAGTTACGTTAATATTTTCTTACGTTCAATACATTTGAGCTCAATTTGCTAAATTCCATAGAGCTACAGCTTCAAAAATGAATAACGACTTTACCGAAGACCCAGTCAAAATATTTGACATTTCTGTAGCCAGAAAAGAAGCCCCCAAAAGAATGAACAAAAGAACGAAATGACTTGGAAAGAAATTTATTAATTTTGCTGAACAAGATTCAAAGATCCTAGTCAGTAGATCTGAACTTCCCATCACTAACCCACAATAGCTGTCACAACACTAAGTAGTTAAAACCGAGGCTATAGTGTTAGCGATTCACACAAAAAAGGTGCTGCGTTAATTGTGTTAAATTATTTTAACACGTTAAACGTTTCAAATTAATCGCAGATTAATCAATGCGTTTTCTCCCCCAGTTCTAAGAAAAATATATTTGTTTTAGAACGTTTTTATTTTGTGAATGGAAATCAGGCAAGTGCATTTAAAGGCCTGTAAAACCTAATACATCTGATATTAAAAAGTACAAAAACAAGTTTCTCTTGAGTTTTCTGCACACTTCCTATGTCTTGCTAATGTCAATGACGTCTCTCAACTAAATCCTTGTAGTACTGTCCCAGTAAACATCCCAAAATCACGACTGAACAACAAACCTAAACTTTTACCATGAACGTATTCCCTAAAAGAACCTTCCCCCCACCAGGTTAGTAAAACCTGAAGACAAGGACACAATCATGTAAAACAATGTCTAGAGTTTTTGAAATCCTTTTCTTTTTTACTCATTCAATCTACTTGGGTTTTTTCTGAAGAAGCCAGTCAGTGTCAGCTGTGATTCAACATGACACTGTGGCAGTGCAGCCGGAAGATAATGTGGAATAATTACTCCTGATCGAGTCTGTCTGTCTCATGCTATTTACCGCCCCAATACATCTTTACAAACCACAGATAATGGCCCCTGCTCTAAAACCAATTTACAGTATGTGTGTATATAAGCAACATGGAATTTAATTACATGCCACCACTATTTAGTCTAGAGTCATACTGTACTTTTAGTCTGAAGGCATTGACACAGGCAGTACAGTAAGTATTAGTCTCTTTTACACTCATCTTGTTTCCAGCTGTGATTCAAATGGCACAGTTTGTCTTTCTTCCATTCCCACATGGTTTAAAAAAGTCCAAGCCAGCGTAGCGCTGCAAAAATAATGGGCCGCTGTGTCATCCTGTTCCTGGATTGGCAGTCACTATGATTTTGATTAAATAGAATAAAATAAGGAAAGATTCAATTTGTTCTTATTCTTTAAGCGGTCTTTCTCTGTCTGTCTACTTGTCTCTTACTCAGTGTGTCTCTCTTTCACACACACACACGTATATCTCCTCCTCCCAGGGGATACTAGGCAATCTCTAGACACTTTGGTGACAGGACTCATCTATTGTGACAGTCTCTCCACAAAATGACACGTCACAGACGGAGGCTTGACAGACTGGTCCTTTGACAGCCACACGCACACAGATGCAGATGGGCCATCAGCCGCTAAAAGCAAAGTTACATGTTGGAGCATGTTAGAGTGCTGAGGGTTACAGTACCGGTGGTTAGGGTTAGAGTGCTGGGAGTTAGAGTAACGGGGGTTAGGGTTAGAGTGCTGGGTGTTAGAGTAACGGGGGTTAGGGTTAGAGTGCTGGGAGTTAGAGTAACGGGGGTTAGGGTTAGAGTGCTGGGAGTTAGAGTAACGGGGGTTAGGGTTAGAGTACTGAGGGTTAGAGTACTGTGGGTTAGAGTACCAGGACTTAGGGTTAGAGTACTGAGGGTTAGAGCACTGAGGGTTAGAGTACCGGGGGTTAGAGTACTGAGGGTTAGAGTACCGGGGGTTAGGGTTAGAGTACTGAGGGTTAGGGTGAGAGTACTGGGGGTTATAGTACTGAGGGTTAGAGTACCGGGGGTAAGGTTTAGAGTACTGAGGGTTAAAGTACTGTGGGTTAGAGTACCGGAAATTAGGGTTAGAGTATTGAGGGTTAGGGTTAGAGTACAGATGGTTAGAGTACCGAGGGTTAAAGTACTGAGGGTTAGAGTACTGGGAATTAGGGTTAGAGTACTGAGTGTTAGGGTTAGAGTACTGAGGGTTAGAGAACCAGGGGTTAGGGTTAGAGTATTGAGGGCTAGAGTACTGAGGGTTATTTAGGCTTTTTCTCGTGAGCTCTAGTCATTTATACACTTGCAGACACACAAAGCTGTATTCACCCTTGTGGCTACACAGGACCGTTCAATCAAAGCCCACGTTGTCTACAGGTAGCCAACGCTTCTGCCTGTTGGAAAATGCTGTGATGCAGTGACATGTGGCAGGTTCATGAAACTTTGGGGGATGTTAAGCCAAGGAAAGATGTCTGTCTTTTTAACAGTCTAGATGGGAGATTCGGTGAAGTCACAAGCACGAATCACAGAGACATTCACAGTTTTGACAAAAAGTTAAATATTAATGTTGTGCTATTTAGGCGTACCTACTTTAGTTGTTTTTAGAAGTAAGCTGTCCATTGCAAGAAGTCCTCTTAAAATGAAGCTGTAATACAAATGTGATTCTTTTGACTGTGTGACATTGATTTTGACCTATGTCTCGCTTAGCACTCAAAGGAAAATCCGATCTAAACAACCACTCAAGAATGCATTAACATCTCCAGCAACACATGCTATTCTGTGAATGTTGTCAAAATCTTAAAATAGACAGGCATATACGACTAAGAATAATTCACTTTTCTATGCTCTACTGGTGTTCTGAGTTGTTAAGAACATGCAAATATGTGGTTGTTTGCTTTTGAAGCTTGGGACAAAGGGTGAAATGTAGAACTGACCTGCATGATTTGGGTCACCAAATCTGTCCCCCTTACTTGAATTCACCCTGTCAGCACTTGACAGAACAGAAGAAAAGATGGCAAGCACTACCAAACTAAATGGTGCATTTAAATGTGATCTAATGTGCGATAACCCAGTATAGAGAGAAGTAGCTGAACTAAAGGATTCAGATATGTTGCCCGTGGCAGTGAATGCCAGTCTGGGCCCAATTCTCATTGTGGCACAACAACATAGTTTCTTGTCAGAAGAGTGTCTCCAAATGTTTCCATTTGTTCTGGTTTGGGAGCTGCAACCCTGCTTCTGGCTATATTGTTGATCACAGTGACCTTCCGTCAGGTAAGAAGCAGACATAAAACAAGCTCATTTTCTCCACAATGACTGACACCTCTCAACATTGATTCTTTGAACCCAAAGGCTGTGTAACGCTTTCTCTCACTCTCTGCTCCCGTTCTCTCTCGACAAAACAGTGTTCATTGTCTGTTCTCACTTTACAGTTTCTAATGTCTCTAATGACAAACGTGTTGTGACATCTTTGTTCGTAGCTTTTGGCAGGCAACCAGTCAATCCATGTCTGACCAGAAGGAGATTATCCAGAGGCTAGAATAAGACAGCACCCTCCTATCCTGTCCTATATATTCTGACTACGCTTCTAATTCTTACAAATCCTCTCGTCTCCCCTAGATTTTCTGTCTCCTCTTTGCCTTCTGTGTCGTCGCTGACTCCTCTCCTATCTCTTCTGAATCATCTTGTGTCCTCCATATTCTCTGTCTCCTCTTCTCCATTATCTTCTCTGGCTTTGATACCCACATCTTTAACTGGTAGACCTGAATTACAACGATACGGTCCTGTACTTCGTGTACGACATTTTAGCCGACATGGAATGACTGTGTTTTCTGTTTTCTGGTGGATGAAGTTCTGTGTAGGAGGGCCATCTCTGCGTGTGTTTTTAATATATCATGTGCCTGTGTGCGAAGTCTTGCTTGACCCGGGTGTGCCTGTGGGAACGACTGCACACATTTGTAGGATTTTCTGGAATTTTTCTAAATTGGTTTTTAAGGTCCTCAGTTTCCCTCTGCCAGCACACGGCCATGTTTGGTCCTTTATTTCAGTACTTTTTTTTTCCCCAAGACATATTTTCTCTCTCCTTTCCTCCTCCCTCTCCTACTTTCCTTTTTTTTCTCCTTCTCTCTCACTTTCTCCTCCCCCTTCCCACTCCCTCTCTTTCTCCTCCTTCTCTGTCTTCCTCCCTTCCTCCTCCCTCCCACCTTGCTCTCTTGATCTGTACCTCAGTATTCTCTCATTTCTCTTCTCCCTCTTTATCCTTTCGGTCTTGCTCTGGCTCTCTTTTCCTCCACCTACATTATTTCTTTCCTACTCCTATCTGTACCTTTATTCTTTAACTCCTTCATTCTGCCCTATTTCTTACTTTTCACCATGAATACAGCACTTTTTAATGGAGTTGACACATTTAGAGAGAAGGTCACACTCTCAAAGCACTTGTTAGCCGTGAGCCCATACCCTTGAGTCAGATACTCAGAGAGGAGATGAGAATATTGTGTCCATCTTTGTAATAGGACATTACAGTATAGAACAGTTAGTTGTAAGTCCCAATTGTGTGTGAGTGATATAAGCCTGTGTTCATGGGGATGTAAAATCTGTAAAATGAGTCCTCGTGCATTTTCTTGGAAGGTTTCTAATGATAAAAGAAAAAGCATAATTGCAAATAATGTTAAAATGGGGGTTATATTTAGGTTTCCTGGTTAAGTTGTGGTTTGTGGCTATGAAATAGTACTATCATAAGGTTAGGTAATTGAGGTCATGGTTTGGGCAAGGTTAGGCTAAGGGTTCAGTTAAGAGCTAGAATAGGTAACATGGATATATTTGGTTGGGCGCAGGGAACAGGTGTTTTTGTGCCATGCCGATGGGGACAGAAAAACATTACTATTTGGCTGGTAATGACAACAACCAAAAGGTTTCTGTTGTTCAAGTCCTTGATCCAGCAAGAAAAAAAAAAAAAAATGTCCTAGCCTTGAGAAGAATCCTTGAGTTACACTGATTGCTCCCAGGGTTCCCGAAGCAGCAGACCTCCACACCTCCTCAATTGTAAGAGGTTGTGGTGAAAACGCTTTGGATCCGACCTTGTGCTTAGTTGCTAACCAGGCAGACGTCCTGTTCATAGGCAAGGTTTTTGGGGTTAAGGCTAGGGTCCCCAGAAGAGTAGCACACCTGAAAGCTGTGTGTGTGCGTTGACGTTTGTTGTATTAAACCAATCTGTGCGTCAGGCTCAGATGTGCCAGGCTGCTCTAGTTCCTGTTCATGTTTGACTTGACATAAAGTGGGCATTGCTGTCTCCATCCCTTCCATTAATGCACCTCATCTCTCTCTCTTTGTCTGGGTCTCACCGTTCAACTTGTCCCTCAGTTCTGGCTCCGCAAGTCAAGGCTCATATTTAGGAGTTGGCACCCACAGTGGACTGTCTCCCCTTGAAGCTCAGAAAGCTGAGCCCTTGCCCATAACTTCACCGCTCCCACCCTATCCCTCTCACACACACACACATGCACACACACCCTTTCCTTTTTGTCAACTGGTATTTCTTCTTCGCTTTAATACTTCACAGAGTAAAATCACAGCATCAGTAAAGTCACACATTCAGTATAACGGGCTTGAGCTTGATGCCAGCTGGTTTTGCGGTGGTCCCACTTAGCCATATAGCAATGAACATCCGTCCATCTGGATGTTGCCTCAGGCGACACATGGCGCTAGGGTCTGGTCTTCCCGTCGAGTAGACATGGACAGGTCAGTCACTGGTCCGACCTCTGACAGTGGTGACGGTGAGGGGACACGTTGAATATCAACAGCCCTCCACAGCAGGGATCAATGCTAACGGCTTAGCTACTCTGCAGCACAGTGTATCCAAAAACCGCTGACGGTCTACTACAAGTATGAGTCTTCAGGACATGTGTGTGTGTGAGTGTGTGTGTGTGCATGCGCGAAAGAATGTCTTAAAGACATTCCTGTGCTAGTCCCTATAAGGCAAAGGGCACAGCTCAGGGGTTAGGGCTAAGGTACAAATTGGGGTTATGGTTAGAACCGGGATTAGGATTCATGGTTTTGGAAGAATTGGATTTTGATAGGCATAACATTCTGCGTTTTCAAAGAGTTTCCTAAAATGTGTGTGTGTATGGTCCATAATGTCCTTCCATAACAATTCTCCACTTATAGCTGGGAAATTATATTTTTCTTTTCTAGAAATGAAAAAGTGAGGTGAATTAACAAAACTTGTCTCTTTTCGAGCCGGGGCATGTTGTTGAAGAAATGACAGGTAGATTGGCAGAAGAAATAGGTTAAAAAGCCTGTCAATGACCGTCAAGCTGACAGGCGGGAGAGAACATACATTAGAGGGAATAGGTTGTAGGGAGAGAAAAGAAAAGTGGGACACAACAAAAGGCCGGTGATCAGGCGGCGGTGAAGACGCGTGTGACAGCAGTTTTAAAGGTGGCCCAACACCCCGATCGATGGCGGCAGAATAAAAGTGCTCGTCACATTCCTAAGCCCCCTGTCCCCGTGTCCCGTCCTCAGCCCCGCCTCCGCGGAGCAGCGGTGGGACGGACAACACCACAGATTATACATTAATAACCTACCTCACAGTGCCACGTTGGGCGGGTGCCACCTCACCTTCGGGGCCAGGGGCTGGGCCGGGGGTTTATAGTTCACCGTGTGTCGTGGGTGCTTCACGTGGAGAAGAGGAGAAAGTCGGGCGTCGGCAGGGAAGACAGAGAGTGAAGCAAGAGAGGGGGACAACGGGGGAGCAGGTGCTCCGGGCGGAGACGTGTCGTGGCGGGCCCCCGGGCCACTCCGGGGCATCCTGCTCTGTGATTGGCTCACCTGGTGGCGTCAAATTAGTTTAGATCCAACCTGCCACGCTCTAGGGGAGCCCATGCAGCGAGGCGTCTATGATGACACGCGGGAATTATTCCATTTATTGCTGAAGAGAAAAACACGGGCGGGATGTTGTCAGCGCTGATGGTTTCTGAGGTCACCCGGAGAGAGTAGCTGGTTATTCGTGACCTGTGCGAAAAACCATAATTGAACAGCTTACAAAGGACGGCTTCCCGTGGTCACCCGGTATCCTTTGCGTGTGTTACAAACAATAAAATGTACCGTACATATTTGCACTACGTGTTCCCGGTTAAGGTCGTTGAAGGGGCCCTGGAACCGGAAACAAACCAACCCGGATCACGACCGTCCATCACTGTAATGGCCTTCACGCTTCGCCCCGTGGCTACGGCACACCGCAAATGGGCAACTTACACTTCTGTGTTCTCAACGTACCTGACAGAATACGAAGACTAACGACCACAACGATGGAAAGCCCCCACCCCCGCCCCGCCCCGCCCCCAAACCCACCATCGCCCCAGCCCTCATTGCTTAAATATGAGTGTTTAATTAAGCTGAATTATTAATTTGGGCTTTGTCAAATCGTGAGAGGGGTGGGGAGGAAGAGGTGGGGTGTCTTTGTTTCAGAATAGCAAATGAGTTTCAGACTAATGAGTCCTGAGCACTCCTCCACTCAGGAAGCAGTGCCGTGAATTCCCAGCCAATGACGCACTGGCCCCTGACATGGGTGGTGGGGCCATATTGATGATGATGTTCCTCTGTGGTGATAACGTACCGTCAGTTATCGATTCATCCCCAGGATGTTCTGAGTTGGGGGTTAGGTTTAGGTTAACTTTTGCCATATGGTGACTTTTTAACAGACACATTTTGTTTCTGGGCAGAAACCCAACACGTTCTTAATAAAAATGTGTTCTGTGATCTCTGTGCTCTGTTTTTATGAAATGGGTCCTTTTTAACTTGCGCCTTTAAAACTAAACACCTTTTAGTTTTGTCCCATATAATACTTTAAACCAATGATGTGAAAGGCAATTGTTCTTCCTAGGATTGATCTCAAAACATGATAGAAATCTAACCCTTAAATGAGGTAAAATGTTTGACTCTGTGAAGTAATAGGAGAATTTAAACCAAAATATGTATGCATCTACCAGTAATGTAAAACTAGGATGTCGCTGAATCTTCGAGTAAGACAATGATCCACTTAATTCCTCAAGATCCACACCCACAACGGAATCAAGCTTTTGCATTGGTCATCCCATCCTCTGATCTAAAGCCCTATGAAAACGTGGGGTGAGTCGGAAAGGAGAGGCCACAAGCAAGGACCAATAAATGATCAGGTGAGATTCTGCACGGACAAACTCAGGTCCTTAGGTTGGTGTTCTTCACAGGGAAAATCACTATAGGTATATATAGAAAGATGGAAATGAACAAAACACACAAAAATGAGTGAAGAACAACAGGATAATTTCACCCAGCTTCAGCATAGATGGACCTGGTTCCGTTAAATTAATTTTGTTCCCTTAACTGGACCTTGTTTTAGTGCTTTACATTTTCTAGCCTCAGTATGAGCTGCTGTGCCTGTAAAGTTATCTTCACTACTTGCAATTTGTCTTTTTGTCATCCAATATTAGATGTTGAATATAATACCAGATTTAAGTAGGATACAGCAGCATATATTATTCTATACTGTCACAAAATCCATACTGATCTGATATTCATATGAAAATGAAATATCACTCAGTGTCAGTCTGGTATTAACACTTAAATCATCCGTGAGAAATGTGGAGATGTTAACTAGCCGGACAGAGAGATACATCACATGGATTGTGTAAGGCTATGTTCAAACAGTTCTGTTATGGTATATTCATGGAATCTAAATAATACATTAGGCAAAAAAAGGACCAAATGTCATTGTAATAGATTTTAAATAATGTACAACTACTTCATGAAAGCACTAAACGTTGTTTACCGACAGCAAGTTCACATTTCAGAGCACAAGTAAAGCATGAAGAGAAAAATAGAAACTATTTTTCATAAACATATTCATGCATAGCAGCGTAGTCTTTAGGAGTTGCTTTGTGGCAACATATAAAATTACATTGACTTTTGCACGATTTCTCTTAAATGTTGTTGAGAGTCCCATCCCCACGACAACAGTCTCTCTCGGACACAAACGCACTCACACACACCCACACAAACAGAGAGGCCACGCAGAAATGAGAGACCAATAACATTGCTTAGGTAGAGAAGGAATGCAATCAGCATCTCTCTGTACATCTACATTATGTTTCTGTTCATCAAACGTGGCTGTAGAAGCAAGCCAAAGAGGTCATTATATTTTACAACCTGATCTGATACAGTTTTATTTTCCACTTTTTTTTTTCCAACTATTTCAGATATGGTCATAAAACACATAATGTAGTTGGGCCATGCTTTCTGATTCGGCCCATGGTGTGACTGCAATGGGACTGAACATCTGTCAATTCAGTCCATCATTTTAATCATTGCTCTTTAATATTTTTTTCTGTGAAATAATGCATATTTAGGCCATCTCTTACCTCCATCATGTGCACAGTCAGAATGCCTTGTCCAACCACAGAAGACCGGTTATCCTGTTATAGAGAGATAAAAAGAAATATGACAAAAAAAAGGACAAAATTATCGCTGATGTGCTAAGTGCAAACTGAAGTGTGTGATGACAGCCTTGACGTCAACAGTTCCACTCGCCAGAGCTGAACGAACAGACACACACACACCTACGTGCACATACACATCCGCAGACACACAGACTCAGTAATACACCCTTCATAAATCTCCCCAGCAGGCTCTTGAGTGGTAATGGCCATGATGTTCTGACCACTTCACACCCGTTGCCTAGGCCAAGTGACATTTTAGCAGTCGTTCATAATATCACACCTTCAACCCAGGGCACTTAATAACCCTAGCTCTCTAACACAACAACACCCATGACACTACCTTCAAAAAACCCTGATAACCCCAACCCTCCACCACAACAACACCCATGATACTACATTCAACACCCTATAACCCCAGCCCTCTAACACAACAACACCCATGACACTACTCTCAGAACCCTGATAACCCCAGCCCTCCAACACAACAACATCAATGACACTACCTTCAACACCCTATAACCCCAGCCCTCCAACACAACAAACCCCATGATACCACATTCGAACCCTGTTAACCCCAGCTCTCCAACACCCATGATAATATCAGCCCTCTGATAACCCAAACCCTCCAACACAACAACACCTATGATACTACCTTTAACACCCTGATAACCCCAGCCCTCCAACACAACAACACCCATGACACTCCCTTCAAAACCCTGATAACCCCAACCCTACAACACAACACCACCCATAATACTACCTTAAAAACCCTGATAACCCCAGGCCTCCAACACAACAACACCCATGATACTACCTTTGAACCCCCCACCACATTAGCCAGTCCTCCAACACAACAACACCAACAACGCTTTCCCCATTATCCCCCGATGAAAAAGTATGATGGCTTTTCCATTTGATTTGGAGCTAGGCATTTAGGGATATGTCATATTTTTGGTACATTTTAAGACATTCTTACCAATACCTCTCAGTATTTTTTTTTTAAACAGACTTAATCCTTTTGCCAAAGGAAGGACAAGGCTGATCTGATCCTTCCAATGTGCTGAGGGAAGCAGGTCCTTCAAGATCAGGCAATTAAAAGCAATGTCTGTTTAATCAGTACTGAATGGCAACAAAAGGTGTTTAAAAAGTGCTGTTCACACAAAATATAGTCAATTAGATCATAGCCTTCCACAGAGAGTTCTTGTTCTATTTTAGGTTATTGCATCAAATCCCCTTACAGACTCACACGCACACACATACATGGACTTGCCGAAACACACACACACACACACACACACACAACCACAGGAGAGGACACCCACACGCGGATGAACACACGCGGGTGTAAAAACACAAACACACACACAGGCATACCGGGGAAGTGCTGAGTCAGGTGTTTGGCTGTTCATCCGGCGCGTCGCTGAGGAGTCAGAGGTCCGGCCATCAGTTTCATTAAGAGCTCATCTGAGAGACGGAGCCTTCATCAGTGCCCCCCCCCCCCCCCCCCCCCCCCCCCCCCCCCCCCCCCCCCCCCCCCCCCCCCCCCCCCCCCCCCCCCCCCCCCCCCCCCCCCTTCACACACACACACAGCACATTGTAATTAACTTAACGTCACACTCCGCGCTAATCTGGAGAGCCACACAATATATCACTAACCCATGGCTGCTCTCTCTCTCTTTCTCCCCCTCTCTCTCTCTTTCACCCCTCTCTGTCTCCCTTTATTTGTGTTTTTATTTTTTCGTGCCAGCAGCCACGAGCCATTTTCCATCCGTAAGATAACGACACAAAATTCAATTTCTCGCAAAGTTGACTCCCTAATGGACGAGTCGAGGCGTGTCACCGGCTGAATGTCATCCCAGTCAGAGAAAGAGCCCCCTCATGAGACTGTCTCTGATAGGTGGGTGTGCGCTCTCTTACGGGTTAGCGCGTGATGGCTGAACAGTGTGGTGTCTTAACAGGACACCACGTCCCGGGGAGGTGTTCTCGTCAGTGGAAACGGAACAGGCATTCGTCTGATTCTCCTCGACCCAAAGAGTTACTTTAAATTTCATGACTCATTGGATATGTTTCATCAGGGGGAAAAGAGGGAACAAGGATGTTTGATTTTAGATGCGTTGATGTCACCTCTATCGACGTCCATGGACAGGTGGCTTTGTCCTTATGGGCAAATAAAGGCGTTTGAAAATGATGAGGAGACAACGATTTCCAATACCTGTGAGGTCATCTCTGTTTAATTTACAGACCAATAGAAGTATGGAAAATCTATGTTGTGCATAATCACCTTCTGAAGTGCCCTGAGCACGACGTTCATTGATCACAAAGGAGTGTCCTCTAAAAACTGAGACCATGTTGTGGTATCGAAGAAAGATGAGCGGTTGGCATAAAGTTGCCATGCTGATGAATAACTGCTTTGATTAATTTCCTCAATAACTTCCATCCATTACATTGGAAAGGTGAATGTTCAGTAAGCTAGAGGCAACACAGAGGGAGTGTGTTCACTAATTAGATATTCACTAATTATCATACATCTGTGGCGTGATTCATGGTCATTAATTAATTCACATAGATGATCAGTTGCGATCGCTAATTGCGTCCACGGGATTGATGCTATCATGGTACATGACCATGCAGTCCTTTTACAAACATCCACACATTCAAATGGTTCAGCCTTGGCATCTCAGCAAGCGAGAGAGTATGAAGAATAGTCCTGAATTGACCCGGGTAGATCTATACATCTTTACTCCATGACCGGTTGTCCATGTTCCTCACAGACAATAAGCCCTGTTTAAAATGAACTGTTTCAAAACCTCTGTGTGTGCATGTGTTTGGGTGTGTGTGTATGTGTGTGTTCGTAAGCGTTTGAGAGGCTGAAGGGTGGAGAAGACCCTTGGTGGGACACTGTGTGAAGGCCAGGACATCTGCATGTCTATTGTTCTTTTTTTCCAGGCCATTCTTCACAGAGAGAGAGAGAGAGTGTGAGGGATTCTACATGGCTGACATCTCCCATATCACCATCAGTGTCTCCCAGGCCCAGCGAAACAACACCCCCACAGACACAGATGATTAGGATTCTTCCCACACAGGTTAACTGTTCAGCGCTGAGCTCCCCACTGACCCAGTTTGCTATCTTCTCACGACGGATCAAATATTCATTTTAGGATTGAATGGAACCGGTAGGACACGTGTGTCTAAACAGTATGTCTACCGTGTAGTATATTCACAGAAGGGGAAATACAATCCTTCAGCTTTCTCGGTCGCAACAGAGAACCGATCGATTTTCCGGGAGCCTCGCAAATCCCATGTTTGATACACCACAAATATCTGAGTCCGTTTCTGCATCAATTATTCACCGTCAGGGTTCAGGACGCGAGACCATTGGCTTGGCAGAACGGTGGTGCTGTGAGCCGGCGAGGCTTGAAACGTTAAACGGCTGTGACGACCGCTGCCAAAACAACCGGCACAGAAAATGACCACAATGCATCTTGGGGCGGGCGGGCAGCAGGGAGAGGTGTGAAGAAGAGAGGGGATCA
>JACXGK010007504.1:14179-25204 GCA_016801125.1 Novumbra hubbsi | reverse complement strand
CGTGTCTCTGGATCAGGGGAGTAAGGATTTGTTTGTCTGTCCCCGTGTCTCTGGATCAGGGGAGTAAGGATTTGTTTGTCTGTCCCCGTGTCTCTGGATCAGGGGAGTAAGGATTTGTTTGTCTGTCCCCGTGTCTCTGGATCAGGGGAGTAAGGATTTGTTTGTCTGTCCCCGTGTCTCTGGATCAGGGGAGTAAGGAGCGCTACCACTGGCAGACCCAGAATGTTAAGATCAGCGGGGTGGATGACATGGTCCTCCTCTCCAAGATCAACGAGGATGCCATTACTGACAATCTTAAGAAAAGATACATGGATGACTACATTTTTGTATCCTTCAGGACACACGCATAAACACACACACACTCAACTGTGATCATGAGGCTTACGTTAGCCTGTTGTTACGAGATCAGCCATGATGACAGGCTTTAAACAAGTCATGAAAACAAGTAGTGACATGTGGCACAACATGGCAGGATAATGTTTGTGTGTCAACAGCCACATTTACAGGGCATAACCTATAATGGTGTAGAACAACATGGCAGGATAATGTTTGTGTGTCAACAGACACATTTACAGGGCATAACCTATAATGGTGTAGAACAACATGGCAGGATAATGTTTGTGTGTCAACAGACACATTTACAGGGCATTACCTATAATGGTGTAGAACAACATGGCAGGATAATGTTTGTGTGTCAACAGACACATTTACAGGGCATTACCTATAATGGTGTAGAACAACATGGCAGGATAATGTTTGTGTGTCAACAGCCACATTTGCAGGGCATTACCAATAAAGGTGTAGCCACCATCACTGATCTCAGATACACCAACACGCATAGTACGGCCCCTGTTGTACTATTCGCGTATCGTCTGGCTTTCTTTAATGTGGATTCCTCAGACCTACATAGGATCCGTGCTGATCTCCGTCAACCCTTTCAAGCAGCTTCCCTACTTCACGGACAAAGAGGTGGAGCTTTACCAGGGAGCAGTGAGTATTACTCTAAACACGTGCTAATCCCACCGGACTCTCTGTCTGCACCTAGCAGTTTCAGGATTGTTTTTCACGGTCAGTGGTTCTCAACCCATTCCTCAGGGAACCCAAGCCAGTCTGGGTATTTGAACTACCCTTTAGCTAGCACACATAATCCTCAAGCCCTTGATGAGTGTATCTGCTGTGCTTGTTCAGGGCTGCAGCTAAGATGTGGAATGTCTGGGGTTCCCTGAGGAATGGGTTGAGAACCACTGGTCTAGATGGAGAGAATGCATGAAATGCAGATTGTTTAGTACCGCTTATCAATAAGTGAAGCCAAGTTGGCCATTCCCACTATCGCACCGATTTCCTTTTCATTGGCAGTTAGTTGGTCATTGTTTACCTCCCTTTGGCAATGGCACGTTAATGGATAACCGCCATAGCTTTCTGTTGTAATGAGCCCTGTTTAAATAAACCAATGGACGCCTGATTAACCCCAAATGTGTTGCAATTATGGTGCTCCTGTAAAAACAGTGCTTTTTCCCCACTACAACCTGCATCTTAGGTGCCGGATGCTTGATAGGATGTTCTGAATAGCAAGTGGTAATGCTCCCTCGTTTCGCCAGGCCCAGTATGAGAACCCGCCACACATCTACGCCCTGGCTGACAACATGTACCGCAACATGATGATCGACTGTGAGAACCAGTGTGTCATCATCAGGTCTGACCAATCGTCACTCTCACAGGCATTCTGTCAATGGGGGGGGGGTTGTATACATAACAAGGTAGGGTGCCGCCCTGTTTCATTAAGTTGTGTGTGTGTGTGTGTGTGCGCAGTGGGGAGAGTGGGGCAGGGAAGACCGTCGCGGCCAAATACATAATGAGTTACATCTCCAAAGTGTCCGGCGGCGGTTCCAAAGTCCAGGTAAAACATGTCCCCGTCTCTCCCCCTCGACGTCTCTTCATCACGGGAGCTCTCATCTGTCAGACACGCGTCGGGGCGTCAGTGTGATTTTTCTCCTTGTTCTCAGCACGTCAAGGAGATCATCCTCCAGTCCAACCCGCTGTTGGAAGCCTTTGGGAACGCCAAAACCGTGCGCAACAACAACTCCAGCCGCTTTGTGAGTCCGGCAGCTTGCTGCTCCGTGTCACGTAGTCACAAGTTTTGTCACTTAATGTTTTCATCCATGTCAACATTATGTTTGGGGGAACCTGAGTGAATAAATCACTTGTATCTAAACTCTTTTAATTAAGTGTAATGCAACACCTAATGCCCCTTTGTTGAAATGTTATTGTAATTACAGTACATGTCAGAGACTTCAGTTCAACCCTTCAGGTAGTTGCTGTCCCTCACATTGCTATGGAGACATTTTGGCCCATTCTTTCATGCGGAGCTGCTTTACCACAGCAACCTCTGTGGGTCATTGAGCATGAATTGCTCGTTATTGTTCCCGCAAAAACCTTGCCGACATGTTTCATTTGTTGCCTTAAAAAGCTCAGATGTCTACTTGTTTTTGTTTTGGATTATTTACTTGCTTCATGACCATTTGTGCCATTGCTGTGCCTTTACATTCAGACTAAAATTCATGGTTCCTTTAATGATTGCAAGTTCTCCAGGGCCTGAGGCATCAAAGCCCTACCACCACCATGCTTGACCACCACCATGCTTGACCGGTGATAGTGGGTGAATTTCTCCAGGACGCCATGTTTGGTTATTCCCAGATGACTGCACCCATATTGTCTATAAACCTCTTTGACTCATCTGCATCTCATTTTATGGCATATTTCAGGAGTCTTGATGTGCTCCAATTTGTGCTTCCAAGTGGGTTTTGACAAACCTGGGTTTACATTTTTAACAACATGGTTAGGTCTGATACACAGGTCGCTGAATCAGGACCAGGACAACACTGACACTTTGTTAGAGCAATTTGAGAGCCTGATCCAAAACCACACAAAGCTTTTTGTTACACTCATTACAGCTAAGAGTAGCACCATCCATTGTTGAGTGCGAGGTGGCAATTCATTTTCTTTGGAACTTTGTTTATTAAGTCAATAAAAAAATTAAATAAAAACGTTCACTCAGGTTCCCTTTAGCTGAAATTAGGTTTGTGTTGAAAATCTAATTACAGTGTAAAAAATATTCCCCAGCAAAAAATAATCAAAAAGTATTCAGTTACTTTTGAGGCACTGAAATTCACATGCCAACAGTAGCTGGTGTGGTATCTTTACACTATAATTAACGCTGGATGACTGGAATTTACACTATGATTAACGCTGGATGACTGGAATTTACACTATGATTAACGCTGGATGACTGGAATTTACACTATGATTAACACTGGATGACTGGAATTTACACTATGATTAACACTGGATGACTGGAATTTACACTATGATTAACACTGGATGATTGGAATTTACACTATGATTAACACTGGATGACTGGAATTTACACTATGATTAACACTGGATGACTGGAATTTACACTATGATTAAGACAGGATGACTGGAAGTTACACTATGATTAACACTGGATGACTGAAAGTTACACTAGGATTAACACTGGATGACTGGAAGTTACACTAGGATTTACACTAGATGACTGGGAGTTGACATCAACTGACCTAATTTCATTATTGCTAGTGAGCAGTTGTAGAAATCCTAGATGACACTTGCCTTTAAATGTACACGGAGACCAAAAATAATTTGTTCATCCACCTACGAGGGAGGAGATAAAAGAGCTCATTCCCAAATTCCTAACTTGCCCTTTTAAAACATTTTCTTTGTAACTACAGGGTAAGTACTTTGAGATCCAGTTCAGTCGTGGGGGAGAGCCTGATGGAGGGAAGATCTCCAACTTTTTATTAGAGAAGTCCCGAGTTGTATCTCAGAACCAAGGAGAGCGGAACTTCCACATCTACTACCAGGTAAGACTGAATAGCAATGAACTCTGGTCTCTCATTTATCACGCTAACATGCAATGCCTTTTTACCCTCAGCTCCTTGAAGGTGCCACAAAACAGCAGAGGGAGAATCTTGGTGTCACCACACCCGACTATTACCTCTACCTGAACCAGTCTGGCACCTACACTGTGGAAGATGTCAATGATAAAAAAGAATTCTCTGACACAATGGTAAGAGATCTCGCTAGCTCTTTCACACACACACAAACACACACACATCATATCTTTCTATATGCATACAGTACATGCCAAACGTTTGGTCACACCTATTTATTCAAGGGTATCTCTTTAGTTTCTCTATTTTCAACATTGTAGACTAATAGTCAATACATCAAAATGATGGAGAGAAAAAAAACATGGGAACATGTAGCAAGCAAAAAAGGGTTAAACAGATCAAAAAACATTAAATTTTGTGCAAAGCACAAAGAGTGGCTACATTAAAGAATCTACGATATGAAATGTATTTTGATTTCTTTAACACTTTTGTGCTTACGATACGATTCCATTCGTGTTTTTTCATAGTTTTGATGTACATTTTTCTTCAATATGGAAAATGGGAACTAAAGAAATTCCCAAGAATAAGCAGGTTTTTCCAAACTATAAACTGGTACATGTGTGAATGCTGACAGACTGATGCCAAATCAAAGGAAACACAAACATGGCAGCGGGTGTTTCGGTATGGTGTTGGGCCACCACAAGCCTTCAGAACATCTTCAATGCATATTGGCATAGAGTCTACAAGTCTCTGGAACTACTGGAGTGATGGAAAACCATTCTTCCAAAAGATATTCCCTCATTTGATATTTTGGTGACAGAGCTCGCTGTCTACTTTCTTCCACAGGTGTTGAGTTTTGGTGACCACAAAGTCAGTCATAGTACAAGTATTTTCATACCCATCAAACCATTTGTTTTTGCCCCAATAATGAGCCCTCTTTCGATTTCACTCGGATCCTTTCTCCCCATACAGTTCACCTGTATGGAAGCATCTTCATTCCTTATGTTCTTTCACTCCTTTAATAAGTCACCTGTCTCCATGTATCCATATGGGTGGATCTAGCCATGCGTAGTGGGGCACCACTACATTGTGTGTGTGTGTTTCAGGAGGCCATGTCCGTGGTGGGCCTGTCTCTGGATGAGCAGGAGACGGTGCTGCAGATCGTAGCGGGCATCCTGCACCTGGGTAACATCGCCTTCAGAGAGCAGGGCAACTATGCCGTGGTGGAGAGTGAGGACTGTGAGTTACTCCCAAAGAACCCCCCCCCCTGTCGGGTCTCCTCCCCGTCGGGTCTCCCCCCCTGTTGGGTCCCCCATGTCTCCCCCCCGTGGGGTACCCCGTCTCCCTCCCTGTCCGATACCCTGTCTCCCTCCCATCTCACAACCCCTCCCTGTCTCGGCAGTCCTGGCGTTCCCGGCCTACCTATTAGGAATCTCTCAGGAGGGCCTAAAGAACAAACTGACCAGCCGGATCATGGACAGTAAATGGGGTGGCAAGAGCGAGAGCATCGCCGTCACCCTCAACACGGAGCAGGCCGCCTTCACGCGGGACGCACTTTCCAAAGCCCTGTACTCGCGTCTGTTTGACTACCTTGTGGATGTACGTGTCTATCTGACTCTTTTGTTGTGGTTCCCTTTCTGCATTCGTGTCAGTTTGTTTCCTTGTCGTACTGTGTCATGAAGACGATATATTAAACATGCGGTTATGTCTATGTACTTTTTTTTCCATTTCTCATTTTTGTTGTGTTTCTTTGGTTTTTCCTGTCCTCCAGTCTATCAATAAGGCCATTCAGAAAGATCATGAGGAATTCAACATTGGTGTGTTGGACATTTATGGCTTCGAAATCTTTCAGGTGGGTATTTCTGATCTGCCTTATACAGGACTGGTCCCGTTTTTCCTTATGAGATAGTCCCATTTACTACTCGAATTCATAAATTGCTACATACAGGGTCTTACTGTTTTATTGTTACTGTTTTAATACCAAACAATCAATTATTTTCATTCTCTGTCTTCAATTCAAACAGAAAAATGGCTTTGAGCAGTTTTGCATCAACTTTGTGAATGAGAAACTGCAGCAGATTTTCATAGAGCTCACGTTAAAAGCCGAACAGGTAACTGTGGTCATTCGTCTGTCGTCTTGTGATATGTCCACGTTATTCTAGCGCAGTGTTCCCAGGCACTGACCTTGTTTCTTGTAGGAGGAGTATGTACAGGAAGGAATCAAATGGACACCAATCGACTACTTCAACAACAAAATTGTCTGTGACCTCATCGAGTCTAAACTGGTGAGTTAACCAAATTGCCCATTGCTGTGAAGCTGAAGTCGGGCTGCCATCTGATACATAATTCAGATACTAGATCTCTTTAGTTCACCACACGACCCTTAGGCGTTGTATGTTTAACCGTGCAGTAGCATCATTTTTAACATACCCTGTCATGTGCATATTACCCAGAATCCTCCGGGCATCATGAGTATCCTAGACGATGTGTGTGCCACCATGCATGCCAAGGGGGAGGGGGCGGACCAGACCCTGATCCAGAAGCTACAAGCTGGAATTGGCTCTCATGAACACTTCAACAACTGGAATAAAGGCTTCATAGTGCACCACTATGCTGGCAAGGCATGGACACCATACAATACTGACCCTACAACGACCAACGTGTACACAACACACAAAGAGTTTGGTTTGGCCGTCTTGTTGGGAGTGCCCCTGGTGTACATGGAAAATGCATAACCAGAAGGCATTAGGGGTAAATAACGTGTCCTCTCGCTCTCTGTTAGGTGTCCTATGACGTCAGTGGCTTCTGTGAGAGGAACAGGGACGTTCTCTTCACCGACATCATTGAGCTGATGCAGAGCAGTGAATTGTTAGTGTACTAGATGTTACGTTGGGCAGAAAACATGAGGTCATGTAATAGATTGCTGCTGACTAGTATCTTTTTCTCCGTTTGGTTAGTGCCTTTATAAAAAACCTCTTCCCAGAAAACCTGGAGGCAGAGAAAAAGGGCCGTCCTACCACCGCAAGTAGCAAGATCAAGGTAACGATATATATGTATGTTGTCCGTTGTGTTTCTGTACATTGTTCTGTTCTCTCTCAACATTTGGTGTTGTCGCTGTTAGCGCCTGGTCGTTGCTACAGAGCAGTGTTACTGAGCCTATGTCTCCTGTTAGCGCCTAGACGTTGCTACAGAGCTGTGTTACTGAGCCTCTGTCTCCTGTTAGTGCCTGGTCGTTGCTACAGAGCTGTGTTACTGAGCCTCTGTCTCCTGCAGAAACAAGCCAACAACCTGGTCCAGACCCTGATGAAGTGCACGCCCCACTACATCCGCTGTATCAAGCCTAACGAGACCAAGAAGGCCCGGGACTGGGAGGACTCCCGGGCCAAACATCAGGTGGAGTACCTGGGCCTGCGGGAGAACATCCGGGTCCGTCGCGCCGGCTACGCCTTCCGCCGGGCCTTCTCCAAGTTCCTGCAGAGGTGAGCCTCCATCGCCGACTCGCTAAGGGCAGAGATGGAGATGGGTTAGCTGATGGGGTTCCATTTTGGCTTCACGTGTTTCATGCGACTGGACAAGTGTATTTGTTTCATGTCAACGTCTGGTTTAATAGGAACATATAAAATAACACAAATACAACTTGAACTGTGTGTGTGTGTGTGTGTGTGTGGTGCAGGTATGCCATCCTGACCAGAGAGACGTGGCCCAAATGGACAGGGGAGGAGAGGAAGGGGGTTCTCCACCTGCTCCGTTCTGTCAACATGGACCAGGACCAGTACCAGTTGGGCAAGACCAAGATCTTCATCAAGGCCCCGGAATCGGTATACAGTGCAATGCTAGTGTGGGGTTCTATGCTAGTGTGGGGTTCTATGCTAGTGTGGGGTTCTATGCTAGTGTGGGGTTCTATGCTAGTGTGGGGTTCTATGCTAGTGTGGGGTTCTATGCTAGTGTGGGGTTCTATGCTAGTGTGGGGTACCGTTTACTGGCTCAGAAATAGTTTGGTCAGTCTCCACTATGGACGTAGTCATGCATCAACCCACTGTGAACGTCTCTGCAGTTGTTCCTGTTGGAGGAGATGAGGGAGAGGAAGTACAACGGTTACGCTCGGGTCATCCAGAAGGCCTGGCGCAAACACGTCGCTGTCCGCAAGTACGTGAAGATGAGGGAGGAAGGTGAGTTCATCGAGCGCTTCTCTGTGGTCCCGGGGAGGCTCTGGTCCCGGGGAGGCTGTGGTCCCGGGGAGGCTGTGGTCCCGGGGAGGCTCTGGTCCCGGGGAGGCTCTGGTCCCGGGGAGGCTGTGGTCCCGGGGAGGCTGTGGTCCCGGGGAGGCTGAGGTCCCGGGGAGGCTGTGGTCCCGGGGAGGCTCTGGTCCCGGGGAGGCTCTGGTCCCGGGGAGGCTGTGGTCCCGGGGAGGCTGTGGTCCCGGGGAGGCTGTGGTCCCGGGGAGGCTGTGGTCCCGGGGAGGCTCTGGTCCCGGGGAGGCTGTGGTCCCGGGGCGCCTCATCAGACGCGTGTGTCCTGTAGCCTCAGACATCCTGCTGAATAAGAAGGAGCGGAGGAGGAACAGCCTGAACAGGAACTTTGTGGGCGACTACCTCGGCACCGACAACCACCCCGAGGTCCGGCAGTTTGTGGGCCGTCGGGAGAGGATCGACTTCGCAGATGTGGTTGTAAAATACGACCGCAGGTTCAGGGTAAGAGCCCAGTATGACCGCAGTGCCAATATAGCCTACAGTAGACACTGTTGCAAATGTGGGCAGATTGCATAAGTAATGTTACCACTGGAAAGCGACTTGTTGAACAACACAGAACTGGTGGTGTCATTTTGCACATGTGATGTTCCTATCTCCATCTTCCAGCCTGTAAAGCGTGACATCATCCTGACCCCTAAGTTCCTTTATATGATTGGCCGGGAGAAGGTGAAGCAGGGCCCAGACAAGGGGCAGATCCGAGAGGTTCTGAAAAGACAAATTGAAGTGGAAAAGATTCAGTCTGTTTCGCTAAGGTAAAATACTATGGGATATATATGTATCAATAGAGATTTAACAGTAATTGGAATTGAGAAAAAACCAATGAAATGCTATTTCTCTTCTTAGCAGCTGAGAAACAGTGGCTCGACATTTTCTTTTTTTTCCAGCACCCTGCAGGACGACTTCTTCATCATCCACGAGGAGCAATACGACAGTGTGCTTCAGTGCATCTTCAAGACGGAGTTCCTCAGTCTGCTGTACAAACGTTACGATGAGAAGACCAATAGGAAGCTACCGCTCAAGTTTAACAACTTGTCAGTCAATACCTAACTATTTGTAGGCTTTGTAGGCCCTTATACTGGAAAACCGAAACACACACGTGACAGGCTTTTAATATTACAATAAAACCTACAAAACAAATCAATCCAGTTGTGAGGTCTTGTACACTATTCAAGCCATTTCTTTACTCCTCTCCTCCTTCAGACTGGAGTTCAAGGTGAAGAAGGGAGGCTGGGGGCCTTTCTCAGCCGCTGGCTCCAGGCAGATCCAGTTCCAGCTGGGCCAAGGAGATGAGGTGGCTCTTAAACCCAGCAGCAAGGTCCTCTTAGTCTCCATTGGACCAGGCCTTCCGAAGAACTCCAGTGAGTCCAAGCACTTTGATTGGAGGCTTCTATTAGTGGGAATAGTCTTCGTGCAAATTCAGATGTGTATTGTGTGTTTCCAGGGCCCACCCGCAGGGACAACAGGAAGAGCCGCTACCTGACCACAGGTCCCGGTCAGCAGGGTACGGCCACTGTCTGATACTCCCTAATAACCGTGCTCATTTGACCTTCCTGATTTAACCCCGTTCATGTCGATGTGTGTCAGGGGCCCCCAGGGACGGTGGTCGGAGTCGGGGGGGTGGTCGGGGGGGGGGCGGTGGTCGTGGCGGCGGTCAGCGGGGTGGACAACCCTCGTCCAGGGCGTCCAGGAACTCCGTGCTCAGCCGGCAGCCCAGTACGGATCAGCCCACCTTGCCCAGACAGCAGGGGTCTCGGCCGACTAATAAGCGCTCCAACAACCAGGGCCAGGCAGACACCACCTTCATGAACGTGCCTGACCAGGGAGTTGCTGGGTGAGTTCCCCAGGGCCAGGCAACCTTGTTAGGTTGTAGGTGTCTGGTACTTTCACGAATATAAGTTTGTAATTGGTGATCTATGATAATCCGCAATACGTTCCTTTAATTCAGATTTAAGTAACAGAAATTAAATGTTATGTTGTAAATGTTATGTTGTTTTAACAATATCATTCACTTTGGCCAAAAAGATACTGTAAAAAAGAACTTAAACCAACATTAGTAGCTAAACCATTGCAAGTACAAATGACAGTTCTTCCACCCTTCCCTCATGGACCCCCAGCAATTCAATTAATTTAATATATTCCAGAGCCTGCATAGGAGAGTTTTTAAAAGATTCAAAATAAAAGTATCTAATCATGTTCCAATGTGATTGGGCAGAAAAGCTAAATCCACTCTTACTCAATTCTTGTAGTGGCGTATGTATAGCCACAGATGCATATATCTGCAAAAATCTGTAGTACCCAGAAAGAATACTAGATGTAATTTGGGAAGGTTACTAGTACAATACCGTTACACCCCCATGCTGTTTTTCAAATACTTTTGCCTTAAACCAGGGAGACATATTGAGACCTAGGTCTCATTTTAACCCTTAGGCGATTTTAACATTTTCCAGAACTTTGCTGGGTTTCCCGAACCATAGGATCAAGCCGGGGGCCACTCACTAGAGCTTCACTCTCTTATTCTCTTTCTCTAGAATTCAACGGAGACGGTCAAAGGAGGTCAAGCCTACCCCAGGCGCAGGTCGTGCCAAGCCGGTGCCCAAGCCCAAGCCTCGCTCCCCACAGTGCCGAGCGCTGTATTCTTACGATGCCCAGGACGCAGATGAGCTGAGCTTCAGCGTTGACGATGTCATTGAAATCGTCAATGAAGGTACTTTGCACTTATAGTCGCTGCTTTGGAGTGTCTATACAGAGAGACTTTAGATCAGAGACCCCTGATCTAATGCATGCAGGGCAGGGGGGCCCGAGGACCAGGGTTGGAGACCCCTGATCTAATGCATGCAGGGCAGGGG
>JACXGK010007504.1:0-14079 GCA_016801125.1 Novumbra hubbsi | reverse complement strand
AAGGCATACCTTAATTACATTTTCAATTTCATTCTTCCTGTTTTAAATGTGTCTGTGGAAAGCAATGGGCTGTGTAGTTGTTTTATGGATAGATAGCTGAATTTTCCATGTTTTCTCCCTCTAGATGCTTCAGGCTGGTGGTCTGGTCGTCTGCGTGGGAGGGAAGGCGTGTTCCCTGGAAATTATGTAGAGAAGATTTAGGTTGGAGTAATCAGGGATGTATCCAATAGGAGAACATTGAGGCTGTAGTTTAAGGTGTCAGGGCAGCTGTTGAAGGACAGCAAGGCAAAGTGCATTATCACAGAGGGCAAAAGAAAAGCCAATCCAAGTGCAAACAATGCTAATGTTTTATTAATGGATTTATATGATTGTTTTAGCATTGGGGAAGATTATTTTAAAGTTACAAAGACATTTTTTATCTGTCATCCCTTTATAGGCATTTACCTTGTGTTCAAATAAAGCTGCATATGTATATCATTTGTCTTATTTCATGTAGAACCAAAGCACTATATTATCAGTTCAGACATACAATTTGTAACCACAATCACAGCTGCTATGTTCAAAGTATTGTGGTTCTTATTGCCTTTGGCTGTCATAAAAGGTTTGTTGTATGACCACGGGAAGATATTTTTGAACGGGGGTGCTGATAGTGTATGATGAACACGTGATTGAAATGAATGAAAATCACATGCAGAAGTGACACCTGCTGGTCCCCTGAAAGGACTTGCGTCTCGCAGGACGTGGTCTCATCAGGGGGTGCTGAAGCTGCGAGGGTGGAAGCACCCCTTTTTCCCATGTAGAAACACTCATCCACATTGAAAAGACATCAATAACATTCCCATGATGAGCAGATCTTTTTTTGTGCAATTGTTCCGGTAATGGGGTTAAAAGTGTTTCTAAAACCCAAATTGCAAGTCAAAAAACTAAAAATAACACGGAGCAAATCTTTGCACGATATCACGGGAAGGTGGTGGAAATGTAGACAGAAAGGAAGGTATTTGATTTTAAATAGAGGCTTATAGTTTCAGCTCATCTCAATTTGTTTTTATTATAACATTACTTTTGATTACAATACCAAAAGCCTAATTTTAGAACCGTTGCTTTAAAAAAATATCAAATAAGAACTCTAAGAAGAGAATAAAATCACAAAAATAAGAATGGGACATACAATGCTTAATAATACATTTAAACTAATTGTTAAACATGACACAGGAAATTGTGATCGCTGCATGGAGAGATCAGAAACCATAGAACATGTTCTCTTTCAGTGCCAAAAGTATGGGAGGGCATGGAAATTGTTAGATGAATATTGTTGACAAAAAATGTCGGTAATGTAGTGTTTAATTAAACTGTATCTTCCATTGCTAATGGGAAACGGGATTTTTCGATAGGAAATAGTCAGTGGTGGGTATACTCTTAGCCGGGTGCTCAGAGTATCCAAATCCAAGACTGTCCAAATCGTACGGAGGGCTGGGTTGTACATGACAGTACTCACCCGTCCCAGAGCAACACCCGATAAGCACCACTACACTCATTAATGCCTACTGAAAGACTGCTTATATTTTATCTACATTTACTTACCAGGTAACGTTACGATAGAATTTTTACAGTACCACAATACTGTAGCGACCCGCACAGGCAGCTGGGGTTTCTAGGTTAGACTGTTACCTGTATGTCTGTCAAACAGCTGTCTGCCAATCCCCAGGATGCCTGGTAGGTGCGGAGGCCGTGCATCCTGGTGATTGGCAGAGAGCCTTGGTGGGGGGTTGGCCAGGGGAATAGTTGGGGTGATGAGACCAGGTTGGATTTGGCGCTCTTACTCTTTCGCCCGGGGTTTTCTTGTTAGCAGGTTTAACGTTCATGTGTTGGTTGTGTTTTTGTTTGGCGTGGGCTATGGCCAGACAGTAGCCGGTGTTAGGTACGAATAAACCGTTGGTTCTCCTTCATCCCCTGTCTGGACAATTGATCCTTTCCGCGTAGCCAGGTCATTACAATACTTACGTTTTCTGTATTTAATAGCACCAGCCTAATCTGACATTTGTTTGGTTACGTTAACGTTAACTGCTGCATTATTACCCGAAGTGGCAGTAGCTTCAGGGGCATGCTTATGAAAACACTAAAAGAGTGTTTGCTTTCGTTTGATATTCTCATTATAATTCACATTAGTTACATGTGTATCACGAATGTATTACTTGAGCCAAGAATGACTGCCAAGAAACTGTTGTTGTTTCTTGGCAACGTCAAATCCTATGGAGGTACATTTGTGTCTTTATGTTGAGAGAAAAACGTTTTTCTTTGCAATCAAAATTAAATGTTCTGCCACCAAAATCGAGGCTTCAAAGCAAAAAAACATATTTTTCAATCAAATATTTTATAGTTGCGTGCAAAACCTTATGCATTTTATTTATTTAACCTACATTATTTTAATTAAAAAAAAAAAATTGCATTTAAAACTCTTTTTGCGTTCTTCATTTGCACTTTTGGCCCCACAGCTGTGGGCGGGATTTAGTGGGCGGTGTGGATGATGTTTCCCCATTGGTCATTTTGTAGTGCCAGTTTGGATAAATACAACCAATACTGTTAAGCGTTTCTTTCCAACATAAAGGATGTCATGACGGACAGGATTGTCTAGAAAGATTGATGCCAGCATCTTAGTAAAGCAGCGCTGAGCTTTCTCCCGATCAACTTCTACTTAGCTACTAATTTAATGTACTGAGACGCAGTGATGCCCCGGAAACGTTGGTTGCCAACCGCCATGAGAGCCAATGAAAGAGCCTGCGTTCTCCTTCTTCAAATTACCCGGCACTGAAATCTATTCGTGCAAAGTGCGCATGTTGCCTATAGCACACAGAGGTTGTGGTCAGGGGCGCAACTGCACATTTGCTGAGGGGTATGTTAGATCAATGTTGGCGCCCCCAAATCCCCCCCAACCCCTCAACATCATTTCAAGTGCTAAACAAAGTGAAATAAAAAGGTTTCCATTACATTTTTAACAAACACGCTTCGGATTTTTTATAACGTTTTATGAAACATTTTCAAATATATACTTCGGCACAATGGCGCCCCCCCCGTGTGGCGCCCCTATGCACTGCATAAAGTTGCGCATCTGGTTGTGGTATATGTGTGCTGGAACTGCTATTTTGTCAGTTTTAACTAAACATGGATATGTTTTTGAAAAGCGGTCACGATGTGTTGAAGGTAGTACATATGTTTCCTAGAAGTGCGTGGTTAGCAAGCTAGCTAGTCGTCTTCTGAAGAGTTCTAACGTGCATGCTTGTTGCACAAATACAACCAACTAGTGGAGTTTCAGTCCTCAGTCAGCCTGCTAGTTACCGATGACATTCCGACCAGAGGAAATCGAAAAACTTGTCAGGGCAATCATACATTTTGCTGTGGGCTCATACACGCGTGAACAGTTACTTTAAGCTGTTGGGGTTGTGTCAAGGTCGTATCCTATAGTCCGATCGTATAACCCCATAACGTAACTAAAAACGTGGAAGTAGCTAGTAGTTGATGGTTCGTCTTGAACTTGAAAATGAGTCAACACCGAGACCGCTGTCACCGTTCTCATGAGTTCTAGTTTCATGTTATCGAGTTTGTTAATCATGCCAAGCTAATTAACTACCAATGTAATGTGACAACAGACATGAAGCGTAAAATTAACAACAGATTTGCTTACTGTTGTAAGACTTTAAGTCGTATTTGTATACAAGGTAGCAGCCATATTTTGTTATTGTATTAGACCATTAAATTACATTTCCTATATAACTATTGCCAGAGAATGCTGCAGTAGGTATCAACTATGCAAGTGTTTTTAAACTGCATGTCAAAATGACTAAATTCACGTACTGCCAAGCTCCAGGAAAAATGAATATTGTTTCTCCACTCTACTTTTGCCCTCAACTGAACTATTTTGCGGTGCACTAAAATCTTTAGAAGAAGCCAGATAAAAAAAACGGGGAGCAAGGTGTTGCAGCACAGAGTTCCTATTCTCATTACATCACACTCGCATAGCCCTGACCCCTGTACACATAGCACCCCCCCAGTAACCCACATCCGGTTGTTGTTGAACGTCTGTTTGAAGAGCAGTGTCTAGACTTCTCTGATATATTTAAATGGACAGCTTGATTAACAGTATATGCCCTGACGAGTTGAATGCTCTTGCCAGTGTTGTTTCCACTCTGTCCTCTGTAGAGAAACGCAGGTGTCAGCCCAGGCTTCCATGTGGTCCTGGGTAACGAGGCATGCGACCTGGACTCCATGGTGTCGGCCATGGCCTACGCATACTTCCTGTCTGTGGTGAGAGAAAGTCCTACCAGCATTGGTATCCTGACAGTTTTTTGAGAGTAATTCAACAGACCAACTGTCATTTGTTAGAACTCGGGGTCGCCCAATAACGATAATTAGTGGTCGAGGAGACCAATGACCGATATTTGGGCCCGATATATGTTTGTGATTTGTTATCGCAGTCAAATAACATTAGCTAATTAATTACTGGTGTAACTCCCTCACCATCATCTAGTTTGCTTGGTAGCCAGTGTGGTAGAGTGCAAAAGATAGGCAACAGAATTTCCTCACTGTGCAAAGGAAATCTTTAATTATTAGCAATGTTTTGATTGCATATTTACTTGTGATATATAACCAATCGGATCATTCTGTGCTTGGGAAATTTCAGAGAGATGCGGCTGCATGAGAAGTGCCTTCAAAACAATTTGGTCGGCAGACAAATAAACAATTCAGATTATTGTAAAAAGTATGAATATTAGATCCAATTATCGGCCAGGCTGATAATTGTCTGACCTCTAGTAAGAACACATCTCTCCTCTACTAGACCGTGGTTCCTGGGAAAATACCGCTGCCTGTCATGAATATTCCCCGGCGAGAATTTTCACTTCGAACTGACAATGTCTTCTTGCTGAGAGAGACTGGCCTCTCTGCAGATGACCTTGTGTTCCGGGATGAGGTGGACCTAGGGAGTCTCCACCATGCCGACCAATTGGACCTCACCCTGGTGGACTTCAACGTGTTGCCCTGGTCAGGTTCAACCATAACACCTTAATGCCTGACACTCATCCAGGACTTGTACGTTTTGAAATGTGATTGAAACAGCACTTCACAATTTGTATCTCTGTCTGTCTGTTGCAGGTCGGACAAGGATTTAGAGGCATCGGTGGTGGAGGTGATCGACCACCACAGGATGGAGAGGATGCCCTCTCCATCCTGTGCCGTTGCGGTGGAGACTGTGGGCTCCTGTGCCACCCTGGTGACAGAGCGTATTATGCAGAAAGCCCCTGAGGTCCTCCACCAAGAGATGGCTCAGCTTTTATACGGTTACTGAGAATATAGTTGATGTACAGTATTGGGGACCTTTATCAAGTCTATTCTTGGTGACCTATTCTTCTGTGTAAAGGCAGCTGAATGTAATTTCCTTGATAGCATTACAGAGTGTAGAGAGCGCTTGTTATCTTTGAATACAGGCACTATAGTGTTAGACTGTGTCAACATGGCCCCGGAGGCAGGGAAGGTCACCCCCAAGGACAGCCAATACGCAGCCCTCTTGGAGGAGAGGTTCCCAAATCTGCCACCAAGGGGCGCCCTCTTCCTGTCCTTGCAAAACGCAAAGTTTGACGTCTCAGGTAAAAAGTCAGGATTTACACTTTTTTGCAACTCTGATGGGATGTCAGGGCAATATTAAGGGAGACAGGGAGACTGACATTTCTGCTGGTATTCCCTCATTCCCAGGTCTCACTACGGAACAGATGCTATTGAAGGACATGAAGGTGGCATCTGGAGGAGATCTGAAACTGGCAGTTAGTGTGATATATATGTCATTAGAGGTTGGTCTGCATCCTAACTGTTGAATATCTGATACATAAAAGGTGGATAGCATGGTTCAGTGTTGTTGACCAGCTATCTGTTCCTTCACAATGTAAATGTTTCACCTTATAGATCTTGGCCAATCTTTCTCAACACTTCAACTGAACACAAGCCTCAACTGAAAATGTTTGCCTTTATGTTTATGCCTTTATGTTACTGACGCGCACGCATACAATGCCATCCCTTTACAGATACTCAAAATGTGAATAGTGACATGTTTCGTCTAGTACACGAAGGGCAATCATATACCAGGTCAAATCAAGTGGAACCACCCATTTCACACCCTTGACTTGAAAAGGCTCTGGGTGTGTCTGTTTGCTATTCTGAACTGAAAAGGAATTCAGCAGAGGCACTTGATTTTACATTTGGATAATCACAAACGTAGTACAATAGTAACATACTTAGAAACGCTCTTTCTCTCAGTCATTTCTACAGAGACAAAACTTACAGCAAGAGCTCTTTGAGTTCAGCAACAAACACAGCTACAACCTTGTGGTGGCCATGACAATCTGCTACAACAATAACAAGGAACCATTCAGGCAGCTGGCAGTCTACAGCTCCAGCACCCTCTACAGGGAGCAGGTGAGAACTACACCAACCCAATGAGACAGGCCTGTACTGGTTGTGTTTCAATTATTATTATTTCATGATTAAACAATTACTTTCACAATTATGTCCTGTGACAATGTTATCCTTTTGTCCTGCAGATCAGCCGGGCTTTGGAACAAGCCAGGAGCCCCAGTCTGAGCCTGAGTCCAATGAGTAGCCCCTATTCAGACGTCAAGGCTTATCTCCAGGGCAACTCGTTGGCTTCCAGGAAGAAAGTGCTTCCCATTATCAAGGACTTCCTGATGGACATGGAGCGGAGACGGATCCATTGTGGGGACTTGGAGAAGTGCTACGGGGTACCGGTGGAACCGGCGAGTGCTGAGGACGCTTGGATAGAGGAGGACTCTCAGGTCCCTCCCACACCTATGAATAGCCTGGTGGAGGGATGTCTCCTGGACAACGGGCTGCCCGAGATCAGTGCTGAAGCTCTGACCAGGAAGTTCAGCAAGATGGCCAGCGAGGAGGCCAACGGGGGGGTACACTGATGTCACTCTCTTGTCTTCAACCTTGTCGTCATGGTCACTAGGCCATCGGTTGTGCTCACTAACCGATCTTGAATCGAGTTGAACCATTAGCAGTTGTAAATTTGTGAAACATGACAATCATTTAAAAATGCTCACAGTTTGGAATTTTTAATAAAAGTAAATTTTTATAAAATTTGATTAAACACATTTTTATAAAATGGTTAAATGCTGTAAGAACAATGTTGATGAAGACACCTTTTTAGTAGTTATTACACATTCTAATGCTGATGTGCTGGACACGCCTCCCACTGTGGTATCTAATTTCTACTGCGTTTTAGCTTTCCGTACTCATCCCAAACTCGGAGAACTCGAGATTTAAAGTACAACACTCAGGAAGAACCCTGCATTTTCAAGCCCCATACACTTCTACGCCAAAGTGAATACCGGTGAAAACGATTTCGTTTCTATTCGTTGTCTGGCCCAGAGCCTAATCTCTAGCCGCCCAGGTGAGCTAATCTTAGCCAACCGAGGCAACCACAACAGGTACTGCTGAAATGCTGAAAAACCTGTAGGGACAAGGGGAGGGTGAATTTGATGACATACTGTAGACACATATGCATAACACACACACACACACACCCAGACACGCCAACACACTTCCTCAGGAGAAAGGCAGATGAGCCAGTGCAGCAGGCTGGCTGTTCTTTAATAAACACTATTTCCTGGATTTGTCCGTCGAGGCTGTGACAGTCATCTGATCTCTCACAGGGTGAACTGACGGTATGGGGACTTACACAGACCAGGGAGACCAGTACATGCTAAATGGGTAAGCTGTTCTTATATGTCATTAAAGGGACTATTTACCACTGCTACAGTTTGTACTGTGGCAACCCAGCGTTTCACAACCGGCATGTCTCACATTCCAGTGGTTTTCTAAGCCCAGAAGGAAATGCCCTCAGTGTGGCAGCCTGTTTCGATTGCTGGAGGGAACGACGTATCAAATGGTGACTTTGAATGGAGTAGTGAGATTGGATTGTGTCTGTAAATCCTCTCATATCCTCCATCTCATGTGAGTTATTTGCTGAACAACAGACATGCAGAGATGGGGAATCACGAGCCACTCTGACTGGTCTTGCGTAACTGGGCCAGTAGTGAAGATAATAATCACATCCATCCTGGAAGTCTGCTCTGCTTACTTCCTCAGTGCTAATTCATTTGCTTCGTAAGGCTGACAAAGCTTGATTCATTAGCAATGTTTGGGTTATAACAATGATTTGCATTGACTAAGGGGAAACTTGCCCCACTGGATTTTGTGAACAGTGTCGGAGGTGATTTATTGATGAACCAGGTCTCCGCCCTGTGTTGATGTCTGCTGATCTGGAGTAACACCCAATGAGCCTGCATTATCCTGCATTATCCCTTCCCTTCAACCCTGTTGTCATTTGTGCTCAATGGGGTTTCAGACTGGGTGTTTTGTAAAAGCACTTTGTGACAATTGCTGATGTACATACATTTGATTGATTATCTAATGCAACGATTGTCTTTAGTTAATGTCATTTGAGTGGAGCTCTTTGTTCTCAGACTATGTTAGAGTGTACAAAGGTACGCGCACAGAAGTTGTCTCTAATGCGTCACCTCTGAATTCCTTCTGTATCATATCATTTATCGTTTTCTCACGTAGTGCTTGCATCTTTTAATGACAAAATTAAATGGAAACGTTTTGAAACAATGTCATGCCATGTCATTGGTTTTTACTCTATTATGCACTGTGATATGTGGGACCTTTAATAGACAGCTGTGTGCCTTTTAAGCATGTCCAATTAGTGGAATTTTACCACAAACGACACCAAACATGGTCTAGGGACATCCTAAAAGACTGCGATGAATATGAGCTCAGTTCTGGAGTTTCATGGCAAAGTGTTTAAATACATGAGGAATTCCCTTTGTCATTATTGAGTACTGTTGCCAAAAATTATATTTAATCAAGTATAAATGAATTCTACATCCTACTAAATTTGGTAGAACGTAAAAAGATCTGAATTTGATTAAAATGCACTGTTTATTGTCATCTATCCCTACGCCAGTAATTAAGTTAGCATGTGTGTTGTCCAAACAGAATGAAATCGAAAGTCTTGAATGCATTCTTCCCAGAACAGTGTCTTCGTCAGGTCCTGGCTTGGAGACTATGCTTCCACCTCAGGTTTTCAGTGCAGTGAGATATTATCCTTACTTTTTATTCTCATCCTATAGCCCAATGCAACAAAAGGCCGTCTCAATTAGCCAGGCCTTTACTGGATCAGGTTTCACCATGGAGGACAATGGAAGATTATACACCCTAGTCACGCTTCAACAGGAGCTCTGAAGCAATACAATGATTGTCTTCTCTTCCCAACGCTTTCAGCTAATTTCAGAATAGTTACTTATTTTGCAGTACATCATTCAATGTATACGATGACAAACTCGCATAGGTAAAGTAGAGCAAATGAAAGTCATAAGTTAAATGTAATGGTTTCTTTTCATGGGTGTGCTGATAGGGTTAGGCCAAGTTTGTTTTTAATGTTGTTGAATTGTATGCTGGGTGTAACAGTCAGGGATTTGTTTTGGAAAGGATTGAACACTTACCCAAGCTTTTAGAAAGTTAGCTTTGAAGGGGATTGTTAAATTGCTAATGGTTCACAGAATCATTGGAATGTATAGGACTGTAGGCAATGCTTATTCTAAAGTAAAACCCTAACAAGATTTTCAGGTATTCCGTGCCACGTAATGCATGATCAAATATAATAATGCAATGACAATTCGAAGTGATGGACAAGGTTCTTTATTGTCTAACTGCATCTCACAAACCAATTCAGCTAAACCTTACTCTCATGAGATTCTCGTAACCTTAAATGCATTACTAAAACACTCAGATGGATCCTTTGATTTATTTATATTGTTCTTATAGTACCAGTAAAACATTTGGACACAGCTATTAGGGTATGTATTAGTTTAATTAAGACATTTCTATAGTTTTACTATTTTCCACATCAAAAGTATTAAATATCATATGGAATCATGTAACTACAAAAAAGCTTTAAAAGGAAGGCTTTGTACATGCTTTGCATTCTCGCAACCAGCTTTGTGAGGTATATATAATATATTAAAGATCAAAATCTTTACTGTACATTGTGTAATTTGTTGAGAACAAAAAGTGTAACCTCATTGGATACCAAAATAACCAACCAATTGTAGGCTGGTTTCAAACTCTCACTGAAAATCAAACTAAACAATTGAAATCACAGGCTGTTTCAACTTGCATGAATTTCATCACAGCAACTCATAATGTGACGTGCCTGCATGCAAGGTCAAAAGATGGGTCTGAGCATTTCATCCCGGTAACAGCAGTCAGGGTACCGTTGGATAACACGCAGAGTTCTTTGCATCCCTCCAAGGATATGCCTCCCCAGACCATCACTGACCCACCGCCAAACCAGTCATGCTGGAGGATGTTGCAGGCAACATCACGTTCAGTCATGTGTGCTCAGTTTGAACCTGCTCTCATCTGTGAAGAGAACAGAGCGTCAATTGTGGACATATTGTGGACCTGCTGCATGGTGCTAGGCTGTGAGCACAGGTCTCACTAGAGGACGTTGAGCCTTCATGCCTCCCTCATGGAGTCTGTTTCTGACAGTTTTTGTCAAGAACATGCACACCAGTAGACCACAAGGGGTCATTTTGTAGGGCTCTGTCAATGCTCCTCCTGTTCCTCCCTGCACAAAGGACCAGTCCTGCTGCTGGGTTGAAGCCCTGTCCTACGGCCCTGTCCAGCTCTCCTTGTCTAACAGCCCGTCTCCTGGTATCTCCTTCATGAGAGACACAGCAAATCTTCTTGCAATGTCATGTATGGATGTGTCATCCTGGAAGAGTTGAAATACCTGTGCAACCTGAATGGACTGCAGGTACAGCCTCATGCTACCAGTAGGGACCAGAACAATAGCAAAATGCATAACTAGAGAGAATCAGTCAGAATGGATAAGGAGAAAGCAATTGTCTGTGGCCACCACCTGCAAAACCATTCCCTTTTTGGGGGTGGTCTTGATGTTGCCTCTCCAGTGCACCTGCTTTAATTTCTACCAAAACAGGTGAGAGAGAGGAGCAGTGGAAACGTGGTCTGTGGTGTGACGAATCACGGGTCACTGTCTGGCAGTCTGATGGTCGAGTCTGGTTGGGCGAATGTCGGGAGAATGCCTGACTGCATTGTGCTAACTGTAAAGTTTGGTGGAGGAGGGATAATGTTTCTTTGAAAGGAAATGTTAATGCCTCAGCTTACCAAGACATTTTGGAATGTTCTATGCTCCCATGAATAGTTTGGGGAAGGCCCTTTTCTGTTCCAGCATGACTGTGCCCCAGTGCACAAAGCAAGGTCCATAAAGGAATGGTTGGATGAGTTTGGTGTGGAAGAACCTGATTGGGCGGCACAGGGCCCAGACCTCAAACCTATTGAACACCTTTGGGATGAAATAGAACAGAGATTGCGAGCCAGGCCCTCTCGTCCAACATCAGTGTCTGACCTCACAAATTCTCTTCTGGAAGAATGGGGAAAAATTACAACAGACACACTCCAGAATCTTGTAGAAATCATTCCCAGAAGAGTGGAAGCTGTTATAGTTACAAGCTCCTGTAGGTGTAATGGGTAGTGTCCTAATACCTTTGTCCTTATAGTGTATATACATATTATATTTCTGTAATGATAGGCTTGAAGAACTGGTACTGTTGCCCAAATATTTTTATTTAGTAAGACCATAGTGCATGTTGAAGAAATATTTTTTTATTTGCACTTTGAAATATATTGTTGCAATGAAACAATCAAATTCTAATACTTCACTAATACGGATCTGCGCATTTAGATTTTTTTTTTGGAATCAATTTGTTTTAGATAAGAAAGTCCTCACACGCTTAGGTGTAACCTGTTAGCAACCGGGCAGGTACAAACCTCTCTCTGATTGGCTTAGATAAAGAATTGTTTACCTTGTTGGTTGTAGGTCAGAACACTGCACTTTTGTGCACACATCGAACATCTACAATTACCTACGCATTATCTTAATTTTATTCTGATATTTTTCGTCCACTGAAACTAATGTTTTATTTATGATGTCTGCATGAGTGTGCGTTTATCAAAAGGAAGGAACAAAAGGTAGCTATGTTCAGTTCTTCGTGTGTTTGTTTTCTTCATATTCCAACAAAGTCGTTTTGTGTAGTACAGTTGAGCTAGGATGTTCTATACCGGAAAAGTGATGTTAACTTCTGTTTTTTTCATCTGACGTCTTACCACAGATGTACTACCTGGCTACATGGTAGTACTGTGATGTGTTGTATTTTCACAACACTTAATTAATTTCTGCATCGTGCACCGCGCGCGTAATTGGAAATATAGTAATCTTTGGTCATTGTCAATACGTTCACTGTAGCATTGTTTTGGCACTTTCCGAGTTGGAAGGCTTCTAAACTGCGATCTATCCTCTTTTTTGATGGGCCGTGAATGACGCTGCATTTCTTTGTATGTTTTTCAGTGTGTGATGCTATGAACATCATTACTCTAGCGGTGTATGCACGGGGTCATGCACTATGCAGGAAGCTGATGGTGTTGGGTGAAGCTGGCGGTGTTTGATGAACAACTCCACAAGAATCGTGGAGGAGTAGTTTAGTGTGTGCGCCAGCAGAGGCACTTTGACAAATAATAGTCAGAGGACAAGTATCGAGTAAGACTAGTCGCTAGCTTCACATTGTTTTCTGATACACATGGTTGTGTGGTGGACTTGTGAGATTTACCATCGCATTTCATCTTGATTTATTTGTTTTATTGTTTTTTTAGCGTTTGAGTAAAGCTCTGTGGGTCTGAGAATGTTGTGTGTCTATGGTTACATGTTTCACCTGCGTCGATAACCCGTGTAGCTGTCTGGGCACAACTGACCAGGAAACAAAAATAAATCACTGTCAAATTTGTTCAGTGTATATACGGGGTAATATTTATATTTATATATTAATATGTGCAGCAAACCCATGGCTCTATGTGTGTTTTAACTTCATGGGTCAATGGGCATACTGTGGTTAGGCCTTGCAAATCATGTGTAGCGATTTACAGGCGAGTGTGTGGCTATCTTCGTTCACTGGGGATCTTCACAAGTGGAAACCTGCCAGCAGACCGTTGCATTATTTCAGCTGTGCAGGCGTCCAGACTATTGAACATTCAGATTAATACAGCATGCCTGGCGGAGCCTTGTAAGATCATTGTACCCAATGTGATGTGTCGTCTCTTCTAGTGGTCCAGACGGGGCGAAGGCAGCTCACGACATTCGGGACATGGAGCTCAGGGAGGAATGGCAGGATGAGGAGTTTCCCAGGTCAGGGTCTAAACCTAACCCAAATCTTTGGCCCTCATCCTAACCCGCTTGTTCATTCTTTTGACCATGACAATGTTCAACATTTCTACAATGTCCCTAGAAATTTCTTTTTGGTTATGACCAGGTTGTACATTTGCTATTTTAGTAATTTAGCATACCCTGTTCACAAGGTGACTTGCAGGAGCAATTGTTGTTAAGTGTGTTACTTATGGGCCAAATGACAACTTTTTCACCGTCAGCTTGCGGACTCAGCTTTAGATATCCTATATTCATATTATTCACTGATTTACTCACCATTGCAGGCCTCTTCCTGAAGATACCAATAGCCCAGTTGATGAACAAGGAACCCTGGGAGACAATGGAAATAGACCAGGTAAAACACAAGCACCTGTATTATAGGTAAAACCCTGACTAGTCTGTAGGAAGTGGATAGCTGAATATCAAATGTACTATAGACCACAATACCGTGTTCTGTTCTTCACAGCTCCGCCCACTAGCCTGGCCCTGTCAGGAAACCCTATGAGGAAGAAGCGTCTAGCGGCGCCCACTCTCAGCGTGACCCTGTCCCACACAGACTCCGTGGACCACAGTGAGAAGTCAGGAGACACCGGCTACTCTGCGGCGGCTCTCTCACCCGATGAAGATGACACAGAGTTGGACATCAACCTGGAGGCCTTGGAGACACCCTCAGACAGCGAGTCCTGCAACTTCCCTGACAGCATGCACGAACTGGAGTGGGAGGGTGAGGG
>JACXGK010007503.1:0-17554 GCA_016801125.1 Novumbra hubbsi | reverse complement strand
CACAAGGGGAAATTGTAAAAGAGACAACCGGATGGGGAGTAATCGAGTTAGTCTGTTTCATCTCAGCCTGTTACTTCTTCGCCGGGCATGTGTGAGTATGGAGATGCCTCTGTGTCTGCGTGTGTGTGTGTGTGTGTGCTTTCTGGCAGAGAGTGTCTGGACCATGTGATTTCTCAAACCCGCAGAGCTAATAGCCCTGGCTCCTCTCAGTAGTAGTTACCAGCATCCACCTCTTCAGTAGCTTCACTTGGATAATCAACAACAGGCACCAGGCCTCGGGTCCTGGCACCACAGCCACTGTTAATGCCTCCCGCTTCCATAGGAAAATGCCACTCTGTCTCAAGTGCCCAAACTCGGTGCACTGCCCCCTTTCTAGCCAAAGGAGCTCCGGACATTACGGATTGGTGAGTGGTCGTTTTCGGTCTGGCTCGTCTAAGTGACGTTGAGGTGAGGCTGCCGTTCCGCCATTGGCCTACAGGTGTCAGTGTAGGCCCAAGCCACAGGCGGTGAGGTGAATCAGCGAGAGCTATGGAGTCAGAGAGCTGAATCATAAAGCTTTGCCGTTCGCATCAGTCTGCCAAGTGCTCTGCTACTTGCGTATCTGTCAAGAGGCTCCATCCCACATAAGGGTCCATTGTCCTCCGGGGTTGTCAGTGAGTCAGTCTGAGTTAACGTGTGTGGCTTTAACGACAAGCGAGCGTTGTCATGGGAGACTTGCCACATCACTCGTGAGAATTCGGAATTTTTATGGGATTCCCATTAGCCACATTCCAGGGATGCAGACACAAGTGAAAACGTCTATCAAAACACCGTGTTTGTCTAATTACGGACCCCGACGTGGTTGGTGTAATTTAACATGAAATCTGGTTGTATTGCTAGTCTGAGTTTGCCGTGTTGGCAGTTTAGTACTGGAGGCCTCTCAGTCGGCATTCTGGAGAAAAGATCAGTGGTAGGACTTGTCTGGTATTGATGGGTGTTTGGACTGTGTGCTACTGTTTATATGGGCTGCTCAGTGCTTTCATCGCATCAACTCCTATTACAAATACCAGTAGTGATGTGGTCAATCTCTCTACTATGAACTAGAGGAGACTGACACGTGCAATGTCGAACAGCACACTGCTCATTGGGCGAGTATGTAACAGGATCTCATGGCCTAAGTCCATGTTTGACGTTTGTCCAGGGGAGTTAAATGTCTGTGGGTGAAGTGAACATCAAATCAAGTGAAGGGTTGGAAAATAAGCACAGCCCTTCTGCAAAGGACGAGAAGGGTTAGGGTTAGGTATTCAGTTCAGAGGTTAGGTATAGGGTCAGCCTGAGGTATTACGTTTAGGATTAGTTTAGGGAAACCCATCCCAAAACACGTGTGAAAATGATTAAAAAAACGGGAAACATAGACCTTTAAAACAAACGCAAATTAAATGTGAAGGGTTTTGGTTTTGGAAAAAGCAATTAAACACAAAAAACACATACTGTACTGAACTATGCTTCATCCTCAACAGTCCTGAAAGCTTGTTGTATGTGTGTGAGTTGTGGGGATGGGAACCATTTCTCATAGTCTGATTTCTGTTGATATTGCCTGACAATCCAGATGACTACAGAGTTCCAGTAATCCAGACTCCTCTTCCAGACGCCAGGCCCAAATAACCGTTGTGGACGATTCTTAGAATGTTCTTTCCTCCTCTTTCTGTTTCTCATCTGTCGATGGGCTGACTCACAGACAGACAAGCAGGCATAGAGACAAACCGGCGGTCAAACAGACACACCTGGCTTGTGCTAATCACTTATTGTTAGGCAATGTGGAGAACAGAGAAATGATGCTGGATGGATCCATGCTTTCACGTTGTTTACGTCCAATTCTGACCCTGCCGTCTGAAAGTCGCTGAAGAAATCGAGTGTTGTGCAATCGAAGCAGAGTTTTTTCCGTTGTTCTATTGTCTAATCTCGGTGGGCCCGTTTAAATCGTAGCCTCCGTTTCCTGTCCGTGACTGGAGTGGCATCCAATGGGGTCTTCTGCTGCTGTAGCCCATCTGCTGCAAGGAGGCGTTGTGCGTTCAGAGATGCTTCTCTGCGTACCTTGGTTGTAACAAGTGGATATTTGAGTTACATTTCTATCAGCTGAAACCAGTCTGGACATCCTCCTCGGACCTCTGCCATGAGCAAGGCATTTTCGCTCAGAGAACTTCCGCTCAATGCATATCTTCTCTTTTTCATATTGTTCTCTGTAAACCCTAAAGATTGTTGCGTGGGAAAATCCCTGTAGATCAGCACTTCGTGAAATACTCAAACCAGCACGTCTGGCACCAACCACCATGCTACATTCACCAACCACAATGCCACATTCACCAACCACCAAGCCACATTCACCAACCACAATGCTACATTCACCAACCACAATGCCACATTCACCAACCACCAAGCCACATTTACCAACCACAATGTCACATTCACCATGCTACATGCCACATTCACCAACCACAATGCCACATTCACCAACAACAATGCTACATTCACCAACCACAATGCCACATTCACCAACCACCAAGCCACATTCACCAACCACAATGTCACATTCACCATGCTACATGCCACATTCACCAACCACAATGCCACATTCACCAACCACAATGCCACATTCAACAACCACAATGCCACATTCACCAACCACAATGCCACATTCACCATGCCACATTCAAATTCACTTAAATTACCCTTCCTTCCACATCCTGATTCTTGGTTTGAACTTCAGCATCTGTATGTCTAAATGCATTGAGTTACTGCTACGTGATTGGCTGATTTGATATTTGCAATAATAAGTAGTTGAAAACGTGCACCAAATGAAGTGGCCACATCTTCCTTCATGGTCCCCATGTTATTATTTCCTATGTTAGATTATATATTTATTTATTATTGGGGGAAAGATTTCATTGTTTGTGCACACTTACAAATCAAGCTTGTCACAGCGCTTCTCAAAATCCATACAACATGTTGACAGTCAAATACTTTACATTTCGCATTTATTCTAAAATGAATCCCAAAAATGTGGGAGGTGTTACCAGTTTTGGGCTGTTAGGAGATTGAAACATGGCTGTGTGTGAAAAGAGATGTTTTGCATATGGCAGGATGCTGACCGAGTCCAGCACTGTTGAAAAGAGGAACAGGCCACCTACTGCAACTGAAAAAAGAGAGAGGGGAATCACATGGAGAGGAGAGATGGTGATGGAGAGGGAGAAAGGAGAGGAGAGGAGACAACTGAGATGGACAGAGAAGATTGAGATGGAGGGAGAGAGATGGAGGGTGAGAGATGGAGGGAGAAAGAGATGGAGGGAGATAGATGGAGGGAGAGAGATAGATGGAGGGAGGGAGACAGATAGATGGAGGGAGATGGAGGAAGGGAGATAGATAGATGGAGGGAGAGAGAGAGATTAATGTACGTGGTTGTTATAGCAGACTGACGAATCCTGATTCAGACAGCTCATGTCCCATCATTTAAAATGACCCACTGCCTTTGTTGATGGTCAATCCCCATTCAGTTGTTCCGCAGCCATGCCGACGTGACAGTATCGGAGGTGATTGGTCTAGAGTGATTGAAGTGACCACAGAGGAAATACTGTACATGCATAAGCGTGTGTGCGCGCATGTGTGTGCGCGTGTGTGTGTCATTCTGATAACTATGGAAATGAAGAAACGGACTGAGGAGGTTAGGACAAAGAAGCTTCACTGTTCGAGAAGAGTATTCAAATAAGTTTTCCACCTCTCATGGTTCTGTTTCTCTCTCTCCACCCTCTACCCTCCCCCTTCCCTCCACCCCACCAAGCCCGCTCTTCCCCTCTGTCTCTCTCTTCTGTGTCTCTTTATACAATTTATGAAGCTTTATTGGCAAACAAATGTTTACATTGCCTAAGCAGGTATAAAAGCAACTAACAAGGTATGTCTTTCTATCTCCGTTTTTCTTTGTCTATCCTTCTCTGTATGTCTCGCTGTCCTTGTATCAGGCTCTTTATGTCTCTGTCCTTGTATCAGGGCTCTGTATGTCTCTGTCCTTGTATCAGGCTCTGTATGTCTCTCTGCATCTCTGTCCTTGTATCAGGCTCTGTATGTCTCTCTGTGTTGTCCTTGTATCAGGCTCTGTATGTCCCTCTGCGTCTCTGTCCTTGTATCAGGCTCTGTATGTCTCTCTGTGTCTCTGTCCTTGTATCAGGCTCTGTATGTCCCTCTGCGTCTCTGTCCTTGTATCAGGCTGTGTATGTCTCTCTGCGTCTCTGTCCTTGTATCAGGCTCTGTATGTCCCTCTGGGACTGTGTGTCTCTGTGTCTCTCTTTGTTTCAGTCTCTCTCCCTCTCTCTCTCTCTCCTTTCTGCGTCTCTCTCTCTCAGTGTCTGTGTCTTTGTCTCTCCCTCTCTCTGTCTGTGTGTGTTTATGTGTGTGTGTGTGTGTGTGTGTGCGTCTCTCTATGTAGAGGTGTGTTCTAGAACGTGATATGGCCCACCTGCTGGCTCACGGTTTAGCTCTCCTTACCTGCCGGCCTGTAATTATACCTGAGTGTGTGAGTGTGTGTCTGTCCGTGGGTAGCGCTCGGTAATTATCCCCAGCACCTAAGATCTCTTTGATGGTTGCAACAGAGAAAGTGAGTGATTGTCCAAAGGACAGGTGCAGGAGTACAGTGCCTTATGCCCCACCCACATTCACACCTGAACATGCAACACAACACGGACACGCCCCTCAACGCACACGCCCACAGGCGAAACACCCACGCCCCGTGACACGACACACACGTCCCACAACACACACGCCCCATAACACAGCACACACGTCCCGCGACACAACACACACGCCCCATAACACAGCACACACGTCCCGCGACACAACACACACGCCCCATAACACAGCACACACGCCCCATAACACAGCACACACGCCCCATAACACAGCACACACGCCCCATAACACAGCACACACGCTCCGCAACACAACACACACACACGCCTCCAAGACACAACACACACGCCTCCGCAACACAGCACACACGCCCCACAACACACACGCAGCAGAGCAGCGCGTGTCCGTTCGGAATCCGGGGACACCGTCAGGGTGGTTTTCCGGGTCATGGGCTGCACTTTAGCCCCGGTGCCCCAAGGCCCCCAGGGGGACGCCGTCCTGCGTTAGAGAGTCGTCCGTCTTTGCGAGCCAGGAGGGACATCGCTGACGGCCGCCGCGCTCGTTATCTGCGGGGCCGGCCGTTAGCTCGGCGCTGTCGCCTGCGCCGTCACTTACAGCTGGTCAATACCGGGAGCCTATCACCATTAGCCACGGCCGGCTGGTCGTTAAGTCGGTACGACGCGTCGTTATGTCGCGGGCCACTCGGGGGTCGTCTGAGAAGTCAGCCCTCGTTAGAGGAGCTGGCGAGAGGAGGGCAAGACGTGTCGCGGTGATAAATGACCCCCCCCCTCCATCTGCCGTATACCTATTACCAGATGGGTTCCTACCGGTGGGTTTAGGTAGTCCCCGTTAAGAGGAAGCCTTGTATTATGCGACTCCCCTGTGTCCCATCGGTTGTCCTTCAGGGTCCGTTACCTCCAGGAGACAGAACCACTCAGCACACGTGATGTTCCACCTCCACCCCGCTGACAAACCCACCAACGTTACTACACCCAAACAACAAACCAGACAGAAATGGCCACATGACCCGAATAAATGGAAAACAACTCAAATACACCGCACACATCTCGGTAATGTAATCGTTTCATTTGATCAGATGTATCTTCGCACTTGGATATAGAGGATATAGAGGATATAGAGGACATAGAGCAATAGAGTATGTGAACAACACGTTATTTATTTTACTTGTAAGTTGCCAAGGGATACCATATGTCCTCCCTCCTCCCGTGGACCCCCACCCGACCCCCACCCCCGTCCTCAGCCCCCTCACTCCCAATCCACTGGGAGCCAATTATCTCATTTGTCATGCTTAGTCAACCCTCATCCCAATCGCCCCCTCTTTCACTGACAGATAGACGAGAAGAGGGGGAAAGAGGGCTGGAGAGGGAAGAGAGGGAGAGAGAGGAGAAAGAGAGAGGAGAAAGAGAGAGGAGAAAGAGAGTTAAGGGAGTGAGGAGAGGGAGAGGAGAATTACAGGAGGAACGAGAGTAGATTCTGCTGACACCTTCATCCAAAGTCATCACCTAATTAGCTTGCTAGACCCCCAGTGCTCAGTGTGTCTTTGTGTGTGTGTGTGTGAATTTGTGTGTGTGTGTGTGTATTTACAATAAGTCGGCATAACAGACCAGTCTACGATTATGAACAATACAATGCATTGATTTACTTCGCAGTGCAAACCATCATGTATAAAAAAGGAATGTTAAAATTACACACCAGGCCATCAACAGTTACAGATGAGTGAGAACTGTCAGTGGCTTCTCCTGGTTTCTCCTGGTTTCTCCCGACTTCTCCTGGCTTCTCCGGTGTCACTGTGAAGGACGGAAGGCAGAGCAGAGACAGAGCTCCCATGAGCCATGGCTATCTTAACCTCTGACCTCATCCACTTACAGAGCATGTTTTGTGGTTTAGGACATTAGCAAAGGTCACAGATGAAACGCCAAAAGTGGGTGGCACCCTGTGGAAGTTGCCCTCGGGAACAGATCTAGGATCAGTCTGCGTTCCTCGAATACAAAACCTTAGCCACCAATGGTGGGGTTCGAAACTGCCTTTAGGTCTGCTTCTCAGGCTGAATCACGCTATTGGGTGTTGTAGACAGAACACAGTGGGATTTGTCAACATGGTTCATATCAAGGTAAAAGCCACATGAATTATTTAACTTCTCATCTACCAACCAACAGTTTTGAGTAGGACACGTCTATCAACAACAGCAAGCAAATCCACTACAGCTACAGAGATGAATAATGCCACAAGAATGCGGCGGCCTCATCAGAATGACGCTCGCTGCTCTCACAATTCATTAGGGACTATATGACGGGAAACACATACTCACACCCAAAACCTGATATTTTACTGGACACACACTCGTTTTTCACCTTTCGGACTGCATCTATCGTGTTGATTAAAGGGTCTCCGACGGGGCCGATCCCACGGGACGGTGACCAACCGAAGCGCTCTCTTTAACACCGAGCAGGTCAGTGGCGTTGCTCACGGCGACGGCTGGCATGCCCCTGGGCGTCGGCTGTGAGGCTTCGTTTTACAACACCGGTTACCGTCCGTCTTTGATTCCTCTTCCGGTGTAAAACCGGGCGGTGGACAAACGCGCTGGGATGTTGACAGAGATGATGAAACACATGCAGTCGGAGTACCTGTGAGTGATTAATGGACCGATCACCGCTGGGCCACATGAGTGTCAACAAGGGCCGAGATGCCCTCTCTTCCACCTCCTCCCCACCTCCCCACCCCTGCTCCCAAGTCCCCTTTCGCTCTCTCTCCTCTGCTCGGACTCAAACTCAAGCCCCCAGCGAGTGCCCCCTCACAGACGAACGGAGGGGACCTACTAAGTACACATTCTGTAAGATGAGAGGACCAGGTGTGGGGGAGTCAAGGTGTGCCCACGTGTGTACGTGCGTTTGAGAGAGAGAGCGAGAGAGAGTGAGAGAGCGTGTGTGTTTCTTTGGGTGCATGCTTGTTCATTTCCCCGTCTGTGTTTTCGGGTGTGTTTGTTTCCAGTGTCTAGCTGCCGGTCGTTTACTGGAAGATTCTCCCTCCTTCCTGCTGAGTAAGGAAAAATCTTCACATCTTTCTGCGAAACTCACACACACACACTGAGAGAAACCATTCACATCTCGCTGGGAAGCAACCCTGACCCTAACACACACTCACTCACGCACTTTTTTACCAGAGCTTAAAGCAGTTGCCCAATCCTTCTAAAACGATTGTGACCCCCAGGAGAACAAAAGGACTCCTGTGCCCCCTGAATGGCTGCCATTTTCCAGGACGCTTCATCTCTCTGACATCTGTTTGCCTGAGCGGCAGGAACCGTGGCTAAACCGTGGCTCATCCGTGACATCATCTGGGGCGAACAAGCTCAAATGGAAACCTGTACCGAACGGCTGTTTATGTTTCGCTAGTGGTCCACTGTTTGTCCGTTAGAGAATGTTCCAAAACCTTTCGGTTCTGTAAAGTGGAATCCGGAATGTCTGAATATTTCTTTCCACTTGTGTGATTCATTATTTCGTTTTGTATCTTTCTTTCTGCTTGTGAAGGCAATGTCAAGAAAAGGTACCGATGTAAATAGAAACAATGTCAGCGAGAGGAAGTGAGTGAGGTGTACACTACCGTTAGTTATCTAAAGTGGTTTTGATCCGCTGCCGTTTCTATTTCATCATCATGTGTCCAGAACCCGTGTTACATTTCTTTTTTAATCTATAAAATATTGTCCATAGGGTCCGAAAAACAAAGCCTTTCTAGACCATTTGTCAAAGACACAAAGGAGATCGCAATCACACTTATTGTCTTTTTTATTCTCTTACTGCCTATCACTCTCTTTATCTTTCTTTCTCTCGATCTTTATCTCTCTCTATCTTTCTTTTTCTCTCTCGCTCGCTTTCTTTCTCTCACCTGCTGACAGATGACACCAACTGTTTGAGCCTATACCAAGCCTGTGGCGGTTAAGCGCGTGTTGGTGGTTAGGAGAACACACACACATTTTACAGTCTACTTGCGGGGCCACCGAAGCCAAAGTGGTTTACTGGACCAGGCGGGTTGCCTCGTGGGCAAACATGTATACATACCAGCACCTGTGTCGCCGGCCGTCCTCTCTAATCTTATAGTTTCACCAGGCATTAAAACACACCTGGGTCATCAAAAGATGCACAAAGTGAGATTGTTCAAAGATTCATAAAGTTGGTGGTTTCTTATCGTTGGTTCAAACGCATCTCTCAGACATGCCCAGGGACTCAGAAACTTGCCCTAACCCTAACCTTTACCCCTGCCCTAACCCTTGCCCTAAACCTAACCTTCACCCTTGCCATGACCCTAAATATAACCGTCATCCTTGCTCTAACCCTTGCCCTAAACCTAAACTTCATCCTTGCCCTAACCCTTGCCCTAAACCTAAACTTCATCCTTGCCCTAACCCTTGCTCTAAACCTAACCTTCACCCTTGCCCTGACCCTTGCACTAATGCCTAACTTTAACCTAAACACAAATTATTTCCCAAATTGTAATGTTCGCTTTAAATCTAATACTTTAGGCATTACCAAACTGTACGGGGAAAATATAACGTTTGGTGTACCTCATGTAAAGCCAGAAACACACACACACACACACACATTGAGCCTCCAGTGTATCCAGCAGACTGCCAGTAACTGATCTGACCCATGTCCTGTTACAGACGGGGGTATTTACCACTCATTAACACACAACACACCCGCTGGCTGTCTGGAATCATTTACAAGCCTTCTGGTAAGGTAAATCCTCAGCAAGACTCGTTCAGCCAAAACTTAATGCGGACCTTTTCTCCACGCGTTGTTCTGTGTGCAAGCCATTTCAAAAAAAAAAAAAGATATATAAAGAAAAGATATCCATTATGATATCCGTTCTACCGCTACAATGATGCTAATCTATAGGCCTCATTTCCAAGGTCAAGTCAGGTATGATCGAGTTTGAATGTCCAGATGGCCATTGGTGTCCACTCCCCGTCCCTCACCCTTTCCCAATCTCACCCTCTCATTCACTCCCTCTAACCCTTTCGCTGACCCCATGGAATGGGATGTTCCAGATCTGAACTCTAAATACAGTCAGACAGCCACAAACCCTGCTGATCGCAGATGTCGTTGGAGGATCGCAACACTTCCAACCGTAAACTCTTGACCTGTGACCCGACAACAGTTCATTGCAGATTATGGTTCCTTCAGTGTTTTGTACATTTTGTACACGGATTTACAAACTGGGATTTCCGCGCCTCGGCAAGGTCTGCGTGGAAGAGCCAGGCGGTCTGACACTCTTTGTTCTCAGGACTCACGACAACATTATCTCCCTCTCCTTCCCTCTTGACTCCCACTTACAAATAGATGTTTTCGTCATTAGTGATTTAATTCAAGATCAAAATGTGCGTTTTCTTTGTTCCCCACCATTTCAACTGACGTGTGCTGCATGAAACCAGAGGTTTACATAACCAGAGGTTTACAAAACCAGAGGTTTACACAACCACATATTAACAAAACCAGAGGTTTACTTAACCAGTGGTTTGAAAACCAATATACGAACAGTTCTGCTGCAATAGGAACAATTTGGTTGCTCGCACCTTGATACGGGATAAAGTTACTGAACATCAGAGATGCATGTTGAGGTGAGATGAGTAGGTGTTACACAGACACCAGCTTTATTTCCCAGCGTACTTTTAGGAGCCTCTAACAGCCCTCGGCATACCAGACCAAATCCACATTACCGGGATGATACCCCTGGTGTAACATGCCAGTTTATGACATGTTAAAGACCAGGGGGCGGAGCCAGAGCAGGGTGCACAGAGACAGGCGGGGGGGTGGGGGGGGGCACCTGCTGGGATTCCATGGAGAGTGGGCGGGTGAGTCAGGAACCAGCCTCTCTCTGACCGTCAGGATTGCAGACTGTAAATTCCCCTCTCCCCCCCCCCCCATCTCCCTCCCCTCTCTCATTCTCTCTCTCTGACCTCACCTCGTCATCTCTCCGACCTCGCCCTTTTCCCCCCTGTACACGTCTTCGTCTTTTTCCCATCCACCTTTCCTCCCTCCCGTTCTATGTTCCGTGTACTGTGGGGGAGTTGGTTGACAGGCAGGGCGGTGCTGCAGCAGACCCAACCCAGTGGGGAGGGGCCCGGGCCCGGGGAGTCATGATCAGGAAAGTCCCCTGCTTTCCCAGTCTGGGGGGAGCACCGAAGGCCGGGCCTTAACACATCCTAATGGTATACCTGCTGAGCTTGGAGACTTGCTCTGCTAAGGATTACCGTTTCAATAAGTGCCACGGCATTTCGGCATTGTGGAGCCGCCAGTGACTCATCTTTCACACAACAATCCAGTCGTTTTAATGGTCCTGGAATTCTATAGTGGCCCTGCAGTATATCCTGCTTTTATAGCCTCCTTACCTCAGTCCCAAGCCGGGGTGGGAGTTGTGCCGTGGGAGCGCTGCGGGGGGCTGTGTGTGTGTGTGTGTGTGTGTGGGGAGGGAGGGTTCTCCCCGACAGCTGTGCCGATCTGGTACATCTGACCCTTCTCCCAAACTCTCTCTCCCTCTGATGACTTCTCCCTCCACAAGTCACCTTCTTTCTCTCTCTCTCTCCTTCTCCCCCTCCTCTCTCTCTCTCTCTCTCTCTACACTTCCTTTGTCTCACTCTCACTCCGTGGGTCACCGCGAACAGAACTTGCTCCGCCAGCCACTGTGGAGGACCCGGACCAGCTCGTTCCCCGACCCGCGACCCCGTCTGACCTCCGGACGACCCGGGAGGTCAGGCGGAGCCCCCTGCTTTCCCTCGTTGCCCCGTGGGGACGCAGCTGTGTCAACCCCCCCCCCCCCCCCCCCACCACCACCACCACCCGGCCCCCGAAAGCCCCAGATACGGCTGAACAAGCGTGGAGGGCGTGGCGCAGGTGAGACCGGGGGAGCGTTGGAGCAGGTGTGAGTGGGTGTGTGTGTGTGTGTGTCTTTTCGGACCAGGATGTTTGGGTGTGAGCTGGGGCAGGATCAGGTTTTGCGTGTAGGCATGAGTGTGTCCCTGCACGCGGCGTCTGTTCGTGTGTGTGTGTGTGCGGGGGGGTTAACGTCATTGGTCTGCGTTTTTGTCAGTTGGGTGATTGCGTGAGGGACTTTTACTCCATAATCACTGGACCCCGTGATTGATTGGCGACTCGTACTTGGGCTGGTCCCGCCTCCTAAACGATGCCGCTTCCCTACAGCAGGTGTACACTCCCCTGCAATTAACCAGCACACACATGTACACACACACACACACACTGCCCAGTCCGGCAATTATAAACGAGCAGACCCAAACAGACGTGTTGCGGCACAAGAGGCTTAATCCCTCTGTAATGCTTGCAGAACACAGCTGTGAGTTCAGCGATCGTAAAACCCACAGTGCTGTCGACCGGGGGACGTTGAGATAGCAAGCAAATCAGAATGAGTCTGTGATGACCGTTTAACACCCCTCACTTGACGGAAGCGGCGATGCACTTCTCCGGCCACATCCTCTCGTCTCAGCCTCTTCTCGTCCGTTTACTTCCGTCCTCTCTGTCTCTCTCCCGTTTGCTCTGCTGTCATCTCTCTCGCTCTCTCTCTCTCTATTTTACCGTCGCAACATGAGGAAAACGTGACGGTGATATGAAAAGGTGTCATGTAAATCGCATTAGGCTTCGCTGCCCCAACAGGACCCACACAGTGAAGCGATTGTGTGTGTTCTCCAGGAGAGAGATTTGCATTGGTGGAGTGTGAGGGCAACTTGCCTTGCTCTCTTTCTAAACACACACGCTCCGTCTTTCTGCCTTTTTCATTCTCTCTGTAGCCCTCTCCTCTTTTTCTCCCTCCCTTGTCTCTCTCTCTTTCTTTCCAAAACCACAGACACACATAGGCACATGCGCTCCCTCTCCCTCCCTCTCTCTCTCTATAACCTCCCACTCTCACCCTCCTCTCTCTCGAACCTCTCGCCACAGCCACTTCCCCAGTGTTAACAGTTCGCCGGGCATAGGGCAGGTGGGGCGTTCGAGTAAAGCCACAATACCAGATTGAACAAAAACATCCAAAACAAAACATCGCCACAGGACAACCACCGCAGAAAGAGAATCGCTCTCTCCCGAGGAGCACGTGACCCGCCCTCGCCCAATGGGCTCTGGCCCTGGCTTTCCTTTCCTCAAGGGGAGCAGTTGAAGGGTTTTGGAGACAGACCGTGGTCCGACCACTCGACCACAAACCGGGGCGGTGACCAGGCAAGAGGCAGCTACGACACGCTCACCCGGGGGGGGGAGAGAGGAAGAGACAGGCGGCGAGGAAAAGGAAGCGAGCAAACAAGGGGGAAGAGCAAACGGGGAAAAGTGAGAAAGAGAGAGCAGATACAAAGACGGTGAGAGAAAGAGGGAACGAGAGAGAGAGAGAGAGAGAGAGAAAGAGAGACAGGGAGCATGGTTGGTTCACCCTGTGAGTAATTCAGCCAGAGTAACACAGTTCATCTGAAGCCTCAGAGAGGGATTATCTTTCACCCCGGGACGACACCACCTCTTCAGGGTAAGAGTCCTTCGACCACAACTTCTTCCGTCCCAAGGCCGGTCGCCCAGCCCGGTTCTGGTGCACCACAGAGTGAGTGCCAAGCGGGAGTCCACTATCACAACTAGTCACCGAGACGGTGTTACCTGCGCTAATGCTTGGCTGGAGTCGCTCTCAGGAGTTACTGGACAACTTTGACTGTCCCAGATGTTGGGGTCCCTTAACCATATTTTTTATCCAGGAAGAGAGTACCTCTATTGGCTGGCAAGGGCTAACCTGAAGTTGAGGGGGGCAACAGTCGAGTATGTCTTTGTGAGGAGGTTTGCAGCTGTTAGTGACACTGTTGCGTGTAGATGTGGTCTGTCGTTTTGTTATCTGATCTCTGAGAGGAAAGACTGTTACTGACTGTGTGTTTGCATGTGCACGTCAGGACTCTGGTTTTGAAAGCCGAATTCCTGCGCTTGCGAGGATAAATTAGGAAGAAGGAGCGCATCGAGCGGGTCGCGGTTGGTCAGAGTTTCGAGGGCACCGGACGCTTCGTCAGCGGAGGAGGACCGCGTGCTCAAGAGGTGTGGTTGCGTTGATAGAACCGGGAGCGTTGCCATGGCGTCCAACAGCATCTTTGAGTCAATGTCGTCCTACCAGCCATGCTTCATCAGGGGTGAGTGTAGACGTATATGTGTGCCTGGGTGTTGTAGTTCAAGTTTTCTGCTTGACAATACTGTTGTAGTTTTGTGATTATGTGGCTAGGACTGAAAACCACAGCTCTGTGGATGGGTTCTTTATCTGGTTAACCTTGACTATGAATTTAGAATACCACAAAACTCCCAGTCAATTCGACTGTCTGTATCACAAATCATTCTCTGCTCTCCCAGCGGATCTCTGGCCTCTGACTCTTTACCACAAAGTTCTCTGACTCTTGGAGTCTTCAAAGTCCTGTTTTCACACGAAACACATCGACCCTCCTCTTGTATTAGGAAACATATTCATGTGTGGTTTCTGGTGGGATCTCCTGTTTGGTTGGTAACTCCTGATCGGTGTTGTAGGAATCAATGTTGGGTGAGAAGACAAAGAGATGAGGGGAAGAGACAGAGGGAGAGAGGGGGGAGAGGGGGGAGAAGAGGAGAAACAGAGGAGGAGAGGCATTCCTGTCTGCTGTGTCAGTCAATACTCACTATCTCCAGACAAAGCAGCTGTCTTATGTACTGTGTGTGTGTGTGTGTGTGTGTACATACATTACTATAGTTTTGAAAAACAGACACAAGTATGACATTTAGCTGCACTTCAGTTGCATGTTTGTGTGTTGTGTGGTGGGGAGGGGGTTTGGAGGGGGGTTGGGGTGGGGGGGGGGGGGGGGGGGGGGGGGGGGGGGGGGGGGGGGGGGGGGGGGGGGGGGGGGGGGGGGGGGGGGGGGGCGTGTGTGCACCTGTGTGGGTGTTTTCAGATTTTTGATCAGCAGTGGACTAAAAGAGATTTAGGAACTGCATTCTTTTTTCTGTTATCCTATTCGAAGCTCAAGTTGTCTCACTTCTGTTTCTTCCCAGCCGTTAGTGGAAGACCGTGGGCTGGATGTCATACAGAAGACAGATCTGAATTGAAGCCTGTTTTGTACAACAGGCAAATGTTTAGCTACTGAGGAAAGAGTTTTCGTGCAGATTATTAATCATGTGTGCTTTGGGTCGGCTGAATGTTTCTTAAAGCAATAACCGACATTGACATTTAAAAGCAGAAACTTTTGATCAGTGTGGCGTGTGTGTGCAGTGGTGTGTGCATGTGTTTGCGTGTGTGTGTGTGTGGGGGGGGGGGTTATGTGCGAGTGTGTGCCTCGGCTTCCTGGTGTATTTGAAGCTTCTCGTTGTACAAGTTGTCAGTTAGCACAGGAAACGTACGCACATTGTCTTCAGCACCTGACGCACTCACACAGGAACACGCGTACGTGTATGACTGTCTACTGACAGAGGCGTGAAAACGGGAGACTTTCCGTGTTTAGCGAAATGCTGCTCAAACTCTTTTAGTTGGATGTTCCCCAACAGCTTGGAATGTCCCTAAATGAACCGTAAACAATATAAATACAAATGCTGTCATGGCGGCTTGTTTTGTTTGTGTACACGGTAATCTTCCAATATGTGTCGCATTTCTGCATAAAACGCTCGATATGAAATTAAACAAAATACAAAGTTGCTGGAGTTTATAAAACAGCATGGTGTGTGTGTGTGTGTGTGTTTGTGTGTGCACGCTTGCAGGGCATGTACATGTTATTCTAGTGAGGATCTGTGACTGCACTTGCTACCTAGTTGACTTATGTGTACTTAATTCTATTGAGTGGAGTGATCATTCTATCTGAAGACTTGTGCTTGAACTGTAATTCGCTATAGATGAAAACATCTGCTGAACGACGCCAATGTAAAATCTGAGGACATTGGCCAGTCCTTACATAAAAGAAATTGCAATTCCGGGCAGTTAGTTACTGTTTCTGATGTGGAGCAATGTACAATAGAGGTGGCAGTGCACATTGAATTGGTCAGTTAGTCTTCTTTTAGAGTCCATTCAGGTCAATTTGAAGGCCTATATTCAGGTGGGAAAATGTGTTTACATTGCAAAGCAGCATTACATTGAAAGCAGGTGGAAAAAAAGAACCTAAACATTATATGGTCACTCTGGAGATCTGAGTAAACATTACACACAGTCTGACCTGTGTCTTATCTCAGCGTGTCATAGGATATGGGATTGATCCTGACAGATAAACATGGTGACACGTTGTAATGACAGACAAACATTATAATACTTTGCAATGATAGAGGAACATTATCTAATGGAGACATGCCGATTCTTCTCTCATGCTGTAGGGTTCCCTTCTCACCCAAACTCCAAGACCTGTAACTAAATGTTCTCAATATTGTTTGCTCACAACCATTAATTTCCCCGGTCATTTTAGCCTGAACTTAAAACTGACATTTATCTTCCAATCTCTTCCTCCTCTCCTCCTCTTCGTCCTCATTCTCAAACAATATCAACTTCTGTCACCCTACATCGGACTGGATTTACACCCTGCCTCCCTGCACTTTCCTCTACTCCACCTCCATCCTTTATTCTCTCCTCCTCTCCCTCTCTCCTCCTCTCCCTCTCTCCTCCTCTCCCTCTACATCCTCTCCCTCTCTCCTCCTCTCCCTCTCCCCTCTTTATCCTCTCCCTCTTCATCCTCTGCCTCTCTCCTCCTCTCCCTCTCTTCTCTTCTCCCTCTCTCCTCTTCTCCCTCTCTCCTCCTCTCCCTCTTCATCCTCTCCCTCTCTCCTTGTCTCTCTCCTCCTGCTCTCTCTATTCATCCTCTCTCTCTCCTCCTCTGTCTCTTCCTCCTCTTCCTCTCCCTTCTCATTCTCTCCCTCTCTCCTCCTCTCGCTCCTCATCCTCTCTCTCTCCTCTCTCCTCCTGCTCTCCTTCTTCATCCTCTTCCTCTCTCCTCCTCTCGCTCCTCATCCCCTCTCTCCATTCCCACATACTAATGAACCATATATCTTTGTTCTGTTTGACTCCAGCTGTTCGTTTTGAAGGTTGTTTCGCAGGCCTTTCTGTCACCAGGCGATTTACGCCTCGCACTTCTTGACCCCTTCTACTTTGCGGGTCTCGCAGCGTTACCAGCACGCTCTCAAACGCACCTCGCCAACGGGGTCTGCCCGCGACTGATTCTGGTTATCAGAGGTCCGCAGGGCTAGCAGGAGGAAACAGACCGAGAGGAGAGTTGGGGCCCGCTACAGACTCACTTCACACATACAGACGATGCTCTCCCTTACACACACACACACACACATACAAAAACACTCCAAATGCAGTAAATTTTTTGCCTTGGCTCATACACTGGGTTCCCATCGGCAATATGGAATACATTCCCAGCCACAAATCTCTCTGTTACGGAGCGAGTGCGTCTCTCCTTTGTCCAGAGTATTGTTCATGTGTCGACAAGTGTGTGAAACCGTTGTACTGGCTGCCTTCGCTGAGAGTCCTGCGGTTCCACGGTGTCTCGGCGAGGACCAAAGACCCACTACATTACCGGTCCACCTTCTGGGTCCAATCGCAGAGGCCTCCAGGCCCGGCTGGGCTCCGCTCCGTCAATCACGCCAGAGCACTAGATCAGCATCACCAACCACGGTTGGGTGGTGGTCGGAAAGGTTCCCCCCAGGCCAGGAGTTCTTGGGGCAGGCGACGGTGGGTGGCTTCTGGAGCAGGTCCAGCCCAGAACACAGAACCGCGACTCAGGCGCCGACACAGATGGGTCGTCACCCTTCACCCACAGAACCTGGGGGTGAACTATCTCTGCAGATCTAGCTGTTGGAAATAGACCCCCTGTGAAATGTTAGGATGGGCGCAATGAGGTGGGGGCTGGGGGGGGGGGGGG
>JACXGK010007502.1:0-25126 GCA_016801125.1 Novumbra hubbsi | reverse complement strand
AGTTGAATGAATGTAAAACACATTGTTTAGTTGAATGAATGTAAAACACATTGTTTAGTTGAATGAATGTAAAACACATTGTTTAGTTGAATGAATGTAAAACACATTGTTTAGTTGAATGAATGTAAAACACATTGTTTAGTTGAATGAATGTAAAACACATTGTTTAGTTGAATGAATGTAAAACACATTGTTTAGTAGAATGAATGGAAAAACACATTGTTTAGTTGAATGAATGCAAAACACATTGTTTAGTTGAATGAATGTAAAACACATTGTTTAGTTGAATGAATGTAAAACACATTGTTTAGTTGAATGAATGTAAAACACATTGTTTAGTTGAATGAATGTAAAACACATTGTTTAGTTGAATGAATGTAAAACACATTGTTTAGTTGAATGAATGTAAAACACATTGTTTAGTTGAATGAATGTAAAACACATTGTTTTGTTGAATGAATGTACCCCCAGTGTGTAACTACCTCTTGATGAGGTGATCCTCTGCTTTTTGTTTCTCTTTAGCCAGACGGCTTTTACTCATCTCAATCACTGCCAGGATCTGCTCCGGCCAGTGGAACACACTGCTGTTCAACTTCACATCTTCTTCTAATGAGAGAAAAACAGAGAGATGGACAGAGTGGAAGAGAGAGTGAGAAGAATGGAGAGATGGAGGGAGAACAGAGAAATACACATTGAACACCACCGCGATAAGCAAAAAAGGTCAAAAAGTTGTGACTTATTAACATAGACACATTAGATTGTTTACATAAAAACTGTTTATGTGTCCACTCTATGCATCTCAGTTCTACGCCAGGATCTCCAACTGGGAACAAACATCCACACAGCTCATGATGGTACATACGTGGCAGTGTGGAGTAGTCCAGGAGGAAGCTGAGGCGGTTGGCAGCTTCAACGATCTCGTCCTTCAGCTTGTGGATAGTCACCTCACAGGTGTGCCTTAGGTACTGGTTCAGGGACACCAGCTCCTCCGTGTTGCCCGTGGCTCCCATGATGGTCTCGGTTATCTTGTCATAGCGACGACAGATGCTAGCAAAAGGAACTTTAGTGCATGAGGAAGTTGTAGCTCCATAAAGTTAATAGAAACAATAGAACAAATACTAGGAGGCAGGGCATTACATAATCATGCATTCAAAATGTATTATGTGAACTGCAAAAGTCCCAGACTGCATCTTTAAAACACTACAGGTTCCCGCTTACCTCTTGTTGAGCTCTCGGTTCTCGTCCACCTCGAAGACAAGGAGCCTGTCCTTCAGCCTCTCGGCGCGGACACACAAGTCCTCGTTCAGCCTCAGTGCATCCAGGCAGAACAGGGACAGGGGTACCGTGATGTGCAAAGACCCAATCTCCTTCCACAACTGCTGAACACCATTGATTTTCTGAGGAAAAGTCGGTAAAAGTAGCATTATCGCAACCTACACATTTCCCTACACACTTCCCTACACAAATAGCATTAGGACGCGATCCATGTTAAATGATACAATGATGAACAATAACAGCAGTGTTTATAGTAAGGAAGGCAGAAAGCCATTCCTACCTTGGTAAATACTTGCAGGGAGTGTTTTTCTTTGAGGAAAGCAACTATATCCTGCATGGCGGTGTTGTCTAATAGGTTGCTGTATTTCTTATACACGTTCAGGTACCTGGAGATTTATCAAAGTCATGTTTTAAATAGCAATAAGTAATTTTCTTACAAGAGATTTCTTACACCAAAATGAAGACATAGAAGTATTTAAAGAAACATTTTATAGTTGCATGGATAGCTCTAGATAATTTAGCTAGTATACGTCCAGGTGTGTCACCCTACTTTTGTAGTCCCAGTGTATTTTTCTGGAAGATGCTCTTGGCTCTGTTGATTAGGTCTGTGACCAGCAGCTCGTCGGGTCTGACTGAGCGCAGAAAGAGGCCCTGTGCCTGGATATCTGGGAACAGGTTACACTCCACCTGTACAAGAGACAACCAGAAACAATGTCAGTCACTGAGAGCCATTTCTATTCTTTGCATTAAGTCAAAAGTATTTTATTGTCAAATGCACAAAATAACTAGTCTCGTTCTGAGCAATGAAATTCTTATCACAAGCACGAGTCATCTACGCAGTGGTATAAGTTAAAAGTAGTAATATAAGTAAAAAACTAAAAACATTTATACTAACAGAATATATACATAACAATATAAACTAGCAGCAAGTGTGGAAATGGGGCAATGACAATATGAAATACATTTTTAAATGTTATTAAAATGTAAAGTGTAATAGTGCCTTTGAATGGTGACTTTATACAAGCTATTGTGCAATGAATGTGCATAGAACGTCATATCAGAGCACTGAAATGTGCATGTGATCATATGAGCTACAGATACATTGCATTTGTTTTCTGTAGCCAAAGTGTACATTAGATAATTTGAGAAAACGGTTTTAAACAGACTTCATTTAAAGAAATGGGTATATTCAACACATTAGGCGAACAACTGAACATGAATACATTCACTGAAAAGCTGAAAGGAGAGTTTATTTCCGTACCCGCGGAAGGTTCTGGGCACTTTTTAGGATCTCCATGAAGCCCTGGCGGATGAGCTCCCAGCATTCCTCAAGGCCTGGCTGAAAGACAACCCGCTGCTCCTCCACATTCAGCTGGACCAGAAACACCTGGCGCTGCACAAAGCGCATCTCATCAAACACGGGGCCAAAGTCATTTCCGTCCTGTCGCAGAGAACAGACAACGTTACGTTAATCATCTGAGTAATACATATCTTTAAGACGGACTAGTAGAGGTAAAAGTATGTTTTCGCCTTAAGTGTCTAACCAAACAGGCATGAATACGCAAGACAGGGTCTAGACTGACCTAATCCAGTTGGATACAAACGGTTTTGAGCTAGGAATTGCCATGGACCTCATGATACCAGATCACGATTCTTGCTGATATAATATGAATTGAGATCCTCTATCTATATTGCCATTCAACACTGGGATAGTATTGCAATTACGTGTTTGTCAGTGTGAATGCGACGTTACACGGTACATTTACGTTACGTTACATTTGTCATCTTTTCCACCCCTCTTTAAATGTAGGCCCATTATCATTTCTACCGCGTTTGCGTTCCGTCTTTTAAACATCAGCATCAGAAAGTCATTACATAAACACATTGGATGTGTTCTTCCCCTCAGAGCGCCAGCGGGACGAGGAGCTCGGGCTGACCTGGTGCAGCGTGAAGAAGCGGAGCAGGTCCTGCAGGGACGCCACGACCAGACTGCGGAGCTGCAGGGACATGAGGGCGGCCACACAGGAGAAGAACTCCCGGGCGCTGAACGGGGCCACGTGGTCACTCTGGGGCACCAGGGGCAGCCACAGGTCCTTGTGGGAGACCAACAGGGACAGGCATCGTGGCAGCCACCTGGAGACCGCAGACACCGTGACGTGGGGCGTGGAAGGAACGCAGGCCGTTGTGACCATTGTGACCATCAGCCACCGGGGGTTAAATGGAGGCGCGATGGCTGCGTTGTGGCGCTCGCCGGACGTCTCTGTGTGCGTTCTACATTGCTATGACACGTTAAGTAGGTATAATATCCCCGGATTTTAAGGTGCGTCGGTTCTGCACATAGATTGCAGTATTCTGATTGTGTTATTGCTGTATAAATATATTGTGTTTTGTTACAATTAAGAACAACCATCTTATCATAGGGCTGATATATAGAACTTTAATGAAGACAACAATGCTGCATATGTAATACAAAACTGAACCAATTAGGTACTTATTTGTTCACTGTCGGCCTACTTAAATGATAATATTGAAAAAAACGAATAGAAACCTAGCAACTGGTGCTATGCTTTGGCATTACAGAATCAAAACAGAACATGATGTATTTTGGCTCTGCTGTGGTTGGCAAGGGAGACCGAGCTGTCTGAGAACAATGGTATCCATGCAGGTCATATCTTTAAAAGATCAACACTGGTCCCTCGCTCCACCACAGATCTTTACAGAAATGTCATCGGGTTTGACAAGTAGGAAACATGAGCCTCTCACTACAACACTACAATTAGCTATGCAGACCTTAGCCCACCGGCCTAGTGCTATGCTAACATGACTGCCTTGTCTACGGGTTGGCGGACTGCTCTGCAAACAAAAGGATGTCCCTAGAACGTCCCCAAAGTGTTGTGATGGTCATTTGCACAATGTCCCACAAGCTGTGCCTGGTTATCACTGACTAAGCATTCACTGAATGTCTGACTGACTGTTTGACTCACTGTTACAGAGGGAGAGCGAGAAGATAGACTACTCGCCTATTGGCTAGGTCATCTCTGGTGATTTGGCACTGCCTCCGAACCAGATCCTCAAAATCAGCTGGCAGCAGAGGGAGGTTGGCTGAGAGAAGATGGTCCAGCTTCACAAACCTCAAGGAGTTGAAACTAAAAGGAGAAGAAAAAAGAGTGTGGCACTTAGGGCTAAACTTTAGGCCACTGGCACTCTTCCCCCGAGGAGCCTATAAGATGAAAGGTTCTTCCTGGAATGGGTTTCTTTACCTCTGCTTTACGCAATATATTTTCTGGTCCCCCTCCCTTCATGACCATCATTTGATGTGAATCCGTAATATGCATTTAAATCATCTTTAGTTACGCCTGTGTACTTCATTGTTTGAATAATTAATTGTTTTAGAGCAGATGGTGTTAACACTGTAGAATACCAGAGTGGTGTTTCCATCAAAGCCCACTGATGCTTCTGCTTTAGGAGAGAATAGCGCATTTATTCCTGTATGTCGATCAACTTTTGTTGGCTCAGGCAAGTCCAGTAATTAAAAGTGTATACCACTGAGCGTACTTACTGATTTTGTTCATGAAGTAGTCGCTATTTGGACGTCTACTCTCCAACCAAAATGTTGTTAAATACCTACTTTTTGTAATCAGATGGTTCAAGGTGGTACTTTTCCACTATATAAGGATACTAAAGGTGAAAATAATGTTTTTTTAGAAATGATATTAGTGTCCCAAGATCACATTTCTTCCAAGGCCTAACAGTCACCTTCACATTATACACATCTCGTTCCCCAGAGTCAATAATCCATCTGTAAACTGAAATAACATAGTAGTCATGACCACATGACCAACAATGTCATTTATATTTACAAAGCAATGTAAAACACAGCAGTGGGGAGGAGGATTGCGTAAAAGGCTGTTGACCTTGGTTCAAATCTCTGCTGATCCTTCCCTTTTCCATTAGTTAAAATGATCACACAGCTGTTGCGCTGACACAGTCAACCCTTCTGGGTCCAAAACAACAGAGTGTGTTAAGCTACTGAAAAAATATATTATTTCATAAACCAGGGATTCTTTGTTGTTGTCAAAACCTTTTTTGAAAAGTGTGTTTGCTATGTGTGTCAGTATCTTTTGTTTTGCATCTCTTTGAGAAGCTGTGTTTTTCTTCCCCCATATGAACTAACTGTTGAGTGCACTCATCGAGAGCCATACTTGTTTAAATGCCATAAGAAACCAGAAACATACAACCATTTGATTTTGGTTTTAACTGACACCCAATACGTTTTTCAAAAACACTGTGGCTAAAGTAATTCTTTATTGACCCCTCCAAAAACTAATCTTGAAAGATCTAAAATTAGCTCCCATAGGGCATCACTCTGAAGAAGTGGATTTGGTTCCAACTTCAAAACAAGAATATACCAAACGGAATCTAGATGCAGTTGAACATGTATCCACGCAAGTTCTGACTGAGGCCACCAAGCTACCTGTTGACCCAGAGGTCCTGCAGGTGAACCATCAAGGGGTTGACGGTGAAGAGGTGCTGGCTCTGCCAGGTCTTGGCCTGCTGGTAGCTGCAAGCCCAGGGAACGGGCCCTCGGATCACTCTCCTGGGCACGGGCCTGGGAATGTTAGAGATGAACAGACGCTGCCTCTCTGATGGGTCCTTCAGGATGTAGTCAACTGGTGGGGTCCAACCGGAAAGACACAGACCACACGGAGGCAAGGGAACCTTCAGTGATGGGGAAGCGTCCAACCACTTGGTATTTTTAATAGGAATGCCTGCGAGTACGTCTTATGTAGGCTACATTATTTTGAGTGGTAGCTGGTATGCCTGCGAGTATGTCTTATGAAGGATACACTATTGTTATTTTTCACCTATGCTCTTCCTGAGACTGAAGCTGTGGTCTGTGTGGACCTCCTTCAGCAGGTCTTCCATCAGTCCCTCCATATCCCTGCTGCCCGGTGGCAGAAGCTTAAGGATGTTATTTATCTGCTTAAGGGGCTGGGGGGCCAGCATTGGGCTGTGAACACCGTTACCAATGTAGTACAAGTACCTCTGTGGAACATACAAAACACTTCAAGTAAAATCCATCAAATGAAAAGCTGCCAAAAGATTAAAGGCATTGATATTCTTCTAATCTATTTCAAGATACCTCCAGGTCGTTTTCTGTGGGTTCTGTGCCAGAGCTCCAGGTCTGTTCCTCTTGGCTCTGCATAATGTCTAGCTGCTGTTTCGGCGTCAGGGGTCGGCTGATGGGAGGCAAAGGCTCTCTGGGACTGATGTGAGTTCTAGATAAGAGCGAGGTGCCAGGAGCTGAATTCCTGGTTTTAGACAATCAGTACATTTTTTCTGAAACTAATATTTGGTTTCTGATCTTACCTTAACCCTGGGGTGAGTTTCTGCTTCCGCTCAGCTGGGTTTGACGCTAAACATGAGAATTAAGTCAAAATGTCCTCTTTTGTTTTGGTTATACTAGCTTTGATGTTACTCAGTTCAGCACTGGTCAGGCGGTTAGCCCAGTAACAGCACTACCACAAATCTAAAATAGACCTAATCGGATATGCATGTTGCGAAAGGATACAGGTTGCGAATGAGTCTTGGACTGTCCTATGTCTCTTCTGTAGGTTTCTGATCTTCAGGTCACGAGCCTGGGGGCTGTAGTTGTTACCGATGGACTCACTGGGGGTGCGATGGTGCCGTTGCTCCTTAAAAGGGACAGCCAGCGTCCAAGAGCTGTTTTGGAGTATGGGTGGGTGATGGCTGTGCCTAAAAACAATCTGGAACAGTGTAAAAGCATGGAGTAACCAGACAGGAAGTACATGGAATGGTCCTAGTAGGTATAAAAAAGGAACCCATAAATGATTCAACAGCCCTGCCTTAGCATCTTTTCATTAAGGTCTTACTTGGTAAAGCTCTGAAGGTTCCTCACTTGATGCCTGGGGCAGAGGTGGGAGACCTGGAAGTCTTCCTGTATGACTCATGTTAAATACTGAATCATCCTCCATCTGCAGTTGAAATAGAAACTATTAATGGTCACTAATTCTCGTAATTAGCCGATTTCGAAAGCATAATTTAGTTATTAAAACAAAGACAAATCTTACCTCTTTTAAGTGGTCCGTTTCCATTACCAAATTGTCAATTAAACAGAAATAAGTCCAGATGCGATGGTTTTAATGTGTTTAACTAGGCTACAACTTTTTGAAAGTTGAGGCTGCTAAAGCAACACAAACCCACTGCATAGGCTTAGCACACCAACTGCTCTTGCAACTTATGAATTCCAACAGAATTTGTTTAAACATTCCATAACACCTGTTGTATTTATTATGTAATAATTAGCCTACCTGTCGCTCGTTTTTTTGTGGTAGTACTTCCATTCTGACACCATGAGGTTTGTTAGCAAATGCCATGCCTAAAATCCATCACAAAGCTTCGTTTGATAGATTTCTGGGGAGGGAGGTTTCCGCAACACGAACTGTAAATAACCTGTTAGTTGCTGAAAGTCTTACCGTGCCACTGCCACACTGACCACCACTGTCTATTCACAGAACCATATTCTTTGTGTTGATTAAAGTAGATTCTGGAGTCCACACAGCTAATCCAATATCGAATATGGGAAAGGCACTGGTCGCTATCCTGTAAAGAACTACAATCAGCTACAATGTCTTTATCAGAGGACTCATCCTCCCGTGGTAACAGCTGCCGTTACCTAGTAACGTAACGCACGAGAACTTGTTCCACTCAAGAAAATAAAATCTATGTAAATAAGGTGTGCATATAAACACGTTTTGAATTAAGTATGTGCTAATGGGTGCAGCAGTAATGGTAACGACGAATTCGTTTAAAAAGTAATTAGATTAAATGACTGGGTCATATATTAATTGGATAGGTTATAATAATGTGTATGAACTGTATGTGGATATAAATTGAACATGTTGGTTTTGGGTCACTAGCTTGAACGGTGATTCCAGCTAAGCTAATGCTTTAAACTACTTACTGTCAAAAGGTATTCTTCCTATGAAGTTCTATGATACCCCACAGACAGGTAGAAGTTAAGCAAGTTATTGTACATAGAAAAACATGACCAGACCAGACCATGCCTGTATGCGGCTCCCTGCTAGAGACCAGGGTTCTCCACCCTACACCGTGTGTCCCTGCTTTCCTGTGTCCTTGTCTTACTGTTTAAAAGCTGTGTAATGAAATAAAAAGGCAAGTAATACCAGGATGTGTATCAATTTCCCAATTTTTCTGTTGTCACTGACTAGATGGATATTTATTTCAGACTGAGGAAACCATTTCTGCATTTACAGAACTTTTCTTTTTTATTGAATACATTTTGCAAGGCATTCTGTATGCTTTGGCCAGAAAAGAGGCACAAGATAAATACTTGTTTTGTTGAACGAGCAGTGGGTGGGATTTGAAGCAATGCTGCAGCAGTACATGTGCACTGAAGGCAAAGAGCAAAACATGATTTAGTAAATCAAAGACTGTGTTACATGCGCAAAACAAGAAACAATTAGTTTAACCTGGAATACACAGATACAGGCCTGGCGCCGACAGGGTCAATAAACGACAGGGGTGTTTGAAACAGAGAGATAAATATAGGTGGATGATTGGGGTTGATTAGGACCAGCTGTGTGCAAAGGGCGAATCAGAGTGCTGCCGAGGGAGAGGAGTGCAGGAATGACCGACATGTATAAGGTTGAGAGGTTCATGTTTATAGACTCCTCATATCCATGTCTTTCAGTGTCTTTCCTATTTTTCTTCCAAAATCATGTCTGAAAAACATCGCTCCTTGAGGCAAATAGAATCCTTGTAAGGAGGATGTACAGAATTTAATGACTTTGGGTCACACCGGATGAGGCACGTGACCTTACAGAATGTACATTTCCAGTTGCTTGTTATAGTGTAATTAGCATTTAATGCCAATGCCAGAACAGATTTACTTGCATTTAATCAAAATCAGGCTTATGGTGTTTTGTGTGACATACTTGCGACCGTAGGCACACACGCACCAATGGAAGCTGATCCTATATGTAATCATGAAAGACATCAATTATGGCACGATCGGGGCAGCAGGATGGCCTATTGGTTAAAGATTCTGCCCTGTATCCATAAGGGCTGCCAGGTTGAATCCCACAGACCAGCAAGTTGGAAACATTGTTTTCTGTCCCGGACCAGGGCCGTTAATTGTAATTCCTCACAGGTCGTAGCCGAAAAAGCTTGTTAATCACACTTACCTGGTTAAATAGCAAGGCATGCAACCCCAGTTAAATTAATTAACAAATGCAATATGTTTGATGTAATCCTTTTTACACTAATACATCACGCCTACCTAGTGACATTTCTTAATAGGCCTGTTCTTATTTCTCTTTTCTACACTGGCTACCCATAAAAGGGTGGTTTGATGATCTGTTATATCATGCTGTAATCCATGATCATATATTATTTTATGGGTTTATTGACGACAGGTAGATGGACAAAGAGGCATGTATGCTGCATACGATCAATGCTCCTGTTTTATGATGAATGTTGACTAGCAGGACTTTTCTCCATCCTACCACCAGGGGTCACAACTGACTTACTGGTCCACTGTCAGGTCTGAAGTTTTAGTAGCTCGGATGTGACAAAGAACAAGCTTGTTTAAAAATTCTCCGAGAATAAAGAGAACGAAAACTAGATGAATGTGTGAAAACGAATATTGTTGCTCCAAGCCTGTCCATTAGATGCACTGGATTTCAATTTACCAATGCAGAGAAAAAGGAAATCAAATGTTTCATCAAGTTGTCATACCAGATTTTCGTATGCTGAGGTATTTATGGTCCTCACTTTTAATTCTCTTATAGACTCCAAGTTGTCATTTATTGAGTTGTTCTGACTCCCCTCTGGTGAAGAAGTAAATTACAGATTAGCCTGGGATACCCGTGGCTAAATCACCTATAAAAGTAAAAATGAATCACCATGAGCACCCAACACAGAGCAGGCAATTTACATCAAACACCACTTAACTTGAGCCAGTGTCATTCCAAATGGATTCACAATTACATTCACTCAGTTAGACAGACAGCAAATTTGATTTTTGATTCATATGTCATTGCTACTTTGTGATGACGTGAGGAAAATAATAAACAAAATCTTGTTTGTATAGATTGGCAGTTATATTGGCTTTGGATTTGACTCTAAGCTAATATAACTACAATATGGCATGACAAGAGCAGAACAGAACTGCAATTACTGCATGATTTGTGCTCTTATGCTCTTGTTAAAGGTTATTGCTGCTGTCTGAGTTTTGTCTTTTGTTGTTATTTAAGCTACCATCAACATCAAATAAAGAGCAGTAGTATTACTGCTTGATTTAATAGAATATTTTTTCTCTGGGGATTATTACTTTAATGATTAACAGTCTTCACTATAATTGACTCCTGATTGAAAACCAGTGGACGGTATAAACTCTTTTAAAGAAAGAAGGCTTTATGTAAAGGTTACGGATAGGTTTGGTATAAAGATTAGGTGAGGGTTTGGGATAGTAGATGGTTGGGTTAGTAGTTAGTTGAAGTGTTACTAAAAGTCAATAAATGTTAAGGCTATCACATAAATCCTAACTGTTCAAGCTTGAGATGAAATCAACTTTGTTTCAAATGCTAAAGCTATCTAAACTTGAAATTCCAGAATGTGTGTTGGTGTCAATACCAATTTGCGTAAATCTACCCGAAAACACAATATATCCATAATGAGCTAGACAGATCAAGTTTAATCAATGTTTAAATGGTCACAAATTAAATTATGAGTGCATTACTATTGTTATTTTAAATTCATGAAAACAATTCTCAAACAGTAACAGTTGAGCCTTTGATGCCAACCTTTTTGTTTGAGATTTAGGCTATCCCAATTGACTATGACTATGTAAATTATCATCATTTGCATTATTTAACCCTTAAATAATATCTTCAGAGCAGTTCAAGCTAGAGAGACCAAACTAACACTCTATCAGTAATTACAAAAATCATGCTGGCAAGGGCACAATATTCACTTCTGTGAATGTATTTTCTAGTTATATTATTTGTATTATTAAAAGTGACACAAAAAAGCTAATAAGTGCTACATGCAATGCACTGCACCACAGCTGAAAGTTCACAGAGTATCCTTGGGGAGTTAATTTAAGTTCAACCACTGAGACATATACAGGCATGCGTTGTTATCACTTGATTTCTAGAACTATGATGCACACACATGATAAACAACACTTCTCAGCATTAGATCATTTCAAAATAAAAGTACCAGGGCAGGCTATGGTGCAATTTCATTGTGATGTACTGTGTCATAAAGTGGATTGTTAAGAAAAGTTTGTCATAGTTAGGCTTTTCTGGGGTAAATATATTGGAGGTGTTTAAACCAACCAAGGAGAAATCTGGAATTAGAGGGATGATAAATAAATAGCAGCACAACAGGAATTTCACTGGCCTGGAAAGAGAAGGGCTATCCATCACAAGCCCCAACACTTCACTCTGTGTCTATTATTTAAGGGATTTCAGAGAGACCCTGGGGGAGAAAATTAGGGGAAGAGAAGGAGTAACGAGTGGAAAAGGGGAATGTTAGATAAGAAAAGAGAAAGTGATAGAATAAGGCTTGAATAAGTCCTGAAACTTGTTTCTTAGAAGAACTGCATACGTTATGTGCTTTGCGTTTTATATTTTCCATCTTATGACTTCAGCTCGGCGTTCAACACGGTCACCCCCTCCAAACTAGTTACCAAACACCACAACCTTGAGATCAGCCCCTCTCTCTGCAACTGGACTCTGGACTTTCTTACCAACAGTCTGTCAGGTTAGACAACCTCACCTCCTCCACCCTGACCCTGAACAGTGGTGTCCCACAGGGCTGTGTGCTTAGCCCACTCCTGTACTCTCTTTTCACCCATGACTGCTACCCTCTGCACAGCTCCCACACCATCGTCAAGTTTGCGGACGATACCACTTGGTTGGTCTGATCAGCGACAACGATGAGTCAGCCTACAGAGAGGAGGTCAAGTACCTTGTGGCTTGGTGCGCAGACAACAACCTGGCCCTCAACACCAAGAAGACCAAAGAACTGATTGTGTATTACAGGAAGTCTAAAGGCTGCATCCATGCCCCAGTCCTCATTGATGGGACCACAATGGAACGCAAGGCCAGCTTCAAATTCCTGGGTGTTCACATCTCCGATGACCTCTCCTGGTCCTTCAACACCTCAAGCCTGTTAAAAAACTGTACTTTTTAAGGAAGTTAAGGAAGGCCCGCCTATCTACAAACATCCTGGTAAACATTTACCGCTGCACAGTCAAGAGCATTCTGACTAACTGTGACACAGTTTGGTACAACGGGTGCTCTGCGGCCGACCGGAAGTCCTTGTAGCGGGTGGTGAAAACCGTCCAGCGCATCATTGGTGTCCAGCTCCCCGCCATCAAAGACCTCCCGCACAAGAATTGTCTCCAGAGAGCTTGTGGCATCATCAGGGACCCCTCACACCCGGGTCACAAACTGTTCGCCCACCCTGCCATCTGGCAAGCGGTACCGGTCTCTTCATTCTCGCACCAGCCGGCTTCGGAACAGTTTCTTCCCAGCTACTGTTAGCCTACTGAACTCTGTGTCTCGATGATAGGCTTCCTCCTGCTCTGCACATGCTACCTTATCATTATTGCCATTATTGCCATTTGCACAATTTATACTGTCTGTACTCCTTATTGCATATTTACACCTGGACACCTCATCTGACCCTTGAACTAATGCTTTCAGTTTGTACCGCTAACTGCACATTCGCACTTTGTACATTGCTAATTGCACATTACTTAACCATGCCATTTGCACATCTATACACTGTACATTGCTTATTGCACACTACTTAACCATGCCATTTGCACACTGCCCTTCACAACATTTTTGCACTGCTCTTTTTTACACTTCTGGTTGAATGCTAACTGCATTTTGTTGTTCGGTACTTGTACTGTTCAATGACAATAAAGTTTAATCTAATCTAATCAACAACTAGAGTAACAATGTGTTTCGGAGAGTTGAAGATTGTGGCAAGCTCTAATTAGGTTTGTTTCGTCCTTTTAAGCATTGCTTGTAAACGCATGTGAGGTTTCTCACCTGACAAGTGCCTGAGTCAATTCAGTGTGATTAGACAAGGACAAGCGTTTTTAGCAATTCCTCCCCCATCTTCAGGTGCAACCAAATAACACTTTAGACCACTTACCCATCTGGAATACCCCTTATAATGTTCTTTAAACTACCACTACCATTCAAAAGTTTGGGGTCACATAGAAATGTCATTGTTTTCCAAGAAAACATACATTGAGTAGGAATAGGAAATATAGCTAAATTAATATGAAATATAGTAATTGACAAGGTTAGAAATTATGATTGATTATGTGTCCTTCAAACTTTGCTTTTGTCAAAGACTCCTCCAGTTCAGCAATAATAGCCTTGCAGATTTCTGACATTCTAGTTGTCAATTTGTTTAGGTAATCTGAAGAGACTGCTTGGTGAAGCATACCTCCCACAAGTTGGATTGGCTTGATAAGCACTTCTTATGTACCATTCAGTCAAGCAGCTCCCACAACAGCTCAATCGAGTTGTGATTCAGTAACTGTGCTGGCCACTTCAATATAGACAGAATAACAGCAGACTGCTTCTTCCCAAAATAGTTATTGCATAGTTAGGAGCAGTGCTTTAGTTCATGGTCCTGTTGTAGGAGGAAATTGGTTCCAATCAAGTGCTGTCCACAGGGTATGACATGGCATTGCAAAATTAAGTGATAACCTTCCACCTTCAAGATCCCTTTCATCCCGTACAAATCTCCTAATTTAACCACCACACGGCAGACCATCACATTGCGTCCACCATGCTAGGAAGACGGCATCAAACACTCCTCCAGCAGCTTTTTATTTAGTCTGTGTAACTCTAAATGTTATTTGTGAACTCAAACGTGGACTCGTTGTCCATAACCCTTTGTCCAATCTTCCCCTGTCCAATGTATGTGTTCTTTTTCCAATAATTTCTTTTTATTGGCCAGTCTGTGATATTTTTCTTTGCTATACTGCCTAGAAGGCCTCCTGGAGACGCTTCTTCACTGTTGACGTTAAGACTGGTGTTTTGCAGGTACTATTGAATGATGCTGCTAATTGAGGACCTGTTAGGCGTGTATTTGGTCTCTTGCTCAGTTGTGCACCTGGGCTGCCCACTCCCTTTTCTATCCTGGTTATAGCCAGTTTGCGCTGTTTTGTGAAGGGAGTAGTACACAGCGTTGTGTGAGATCTTCGGTTTCTTGGCAATTTCTCACATGGGATAGCCTTTAATTCTCAGAACAGCTGTTTTTTTCAGCTGTGCAAACATAATTGCAAAAAGGTTTTGTAATCAATTAGCCATTTAAAATAATAAAAAATTATGTTTGCTGATAATGGACCTCTCTACACCTTTATTGAAATTCCATTAAAGATCTGCTGTTTTCAGCTACAATAGTAATTTACAGCATTAACAATGTGTGAACAATAGTGTATATTTTATGGAATATCTTTACTGATTACAGATTTCTCAAATAGTTATAGAATGGCCAATATTTACTGGACACTGTATTAAACCTTTTATACTATAAAAGTGAATGGCTCTAGGGTCTCATTCAATGCACAGGACTTTCCATTTACAGAATCCCTGGAGGATCCTCCAGAAACATTTTTTAAAATGTATGAAAGACCTTGAGAGAGCATCCATTGAACAATGAATCGTATTTAAGGAGCTACTTGTTAATTACAGCCTTGTAAATAAGGCTCCTCATTTTTCCTAATCAGCTTGCTTTATTTAGTGGCTCAATGACGAACAGGGTATCACCTGTCCTAACTTGAAACAACATTAACAATTGAATTTTTGTTCCTTTTTGTGATTTCTCAATGCTCCTTCAAAGTAGTCAAAACATGTAAGACAAATTATTGTCATAATGGTACTGGTTCACAAATGACAATATATTGACTTGAATCAGACAAGTATCAATATCTTAATTTATTTTACCAGGACACTTACCAGTAAACTAATCGATTACACCAACAAGAATAATCAAAATAGACCAGAATATATAGCTGTTTTATGCTCTATTCTTTTCATGCCAGAGGTGTAGAATAATATAATGTTTTTTTTTGTTGTTGCAGATTTTCATTTCTTGGCTATGTATGTCAATACCAAATCACTTGCCAAAATAAATCAATGGTTGGACAATAGCTTTGTAAATGATATGAAAGCTATAAAATACGCAAGGCCTGCTCATGACATTTTACTACTGTCTTTTGTGCATCAATGGGTTTGACAAGCTAACAAAATGTACAAAGCTGGCCAGGGCGTTAGCTATGCCAGCCAGCCAGTCTTAGCTACATCATATAAAATGATTGGGGATTGTGATGCTCACTGAAGCAACACAGAAGAAGAATATAATGGTAAATGTATAAGTCGCCAAAGCTAGCAATCTACTATTTATATATTTGTATCTGCAATCTGAGTTTTCTTTAAGCCAACTCTCTGATGTTACCGCGACACCTACTATATTAACATGACACCAATAGACTCTGTAATAATAATAATAATACTGTAGATGTAAGGGCAGCGTTTATAAAACTGCATATAAGCATGTAAGCAAGCTGTTAATGTTATATAATTTATGTAATTATCTATCTAAGTAGTCTTGCTAGTAGCTAGTTCTATCAGTCACAACATAAGCTTCAGAAAACTTGCTAGCTAGGGAGAGATTGCTTTCATATTAAAAAGTAACAAATAGCCTATCACAGGGGTGGGCAAACTACGGCCTGAGGGCCAAATGCGGTCCACAAGGCTGTTCCATCCGGCCCGCGGAAGGTAATAAAAATGTTTTGGGGGAAATTAAAAAACAACCTCACCAGTCCATTCTTATACACCTGAGTCAGAATTTAAACTATATACACATTATAAGGGATCTACTGTACATATATATTGTATGTTTTAACTTTTGCCCTTTTCTGGCCTTTAAATCATTTAGGATTAACAAATTACAAAAATCAATGTGGCCATTTCATTTCAAAATCCGTGATGTGGCCCCCGAGCGAAAAAGTCAGGTGATGTAATAATGACAAAAGATAAGGTGTAATGTGAATGTACAATTCACACTCGATAATAATTTGTGCTACTATTTCTGCTTGGAGATGTTTAATTACTTTATTGTTCGGGGTATTATTTTTAAGCATTTTCATCAAAGATTTAAGTAAGGTGAAGTGCCAACTCCCTGAAAAGACTTGGAATGCCCATCACTTGTTTTGTTATCCCTTAATAATAAAATAAAATAATTTATAAACAAACTGAGAGAGCTGCCACTTACTGAGTCTGGCTTTAAGTGTTAAGTGACAGTGACACAAAAGCAAATGAAACGCAAAAACCTTGAGCTGCTCTTCCATAACTAAGCATTGAATTACCCTTACGCTAAAGGTGCATTTAGATGAACCTCCCATCCTACTATCTTCTTAATGTTACTTGTATTATACACTGTCTTATTATCAGAATAATCAATTTCAGATTCTCCAAAATTGTTTCCTTTAACTTTCTTCAATTTGTAAAGTACACAACCTGGACATTGACCCTGTATACACAATTTAATCTACCTTAATTGACCTCAGTGCCAGTGTCTGGAGTAGTCAAACTCTTCACTAGGGAACAATAACTTGACCTAGATGTACTTGTGCCTCATAAATAAGTGAGTTTAATACAGGCCCAAAATTTAAATTACTTTCAGCTCTGGATGAGTTGTTGTTAAGTTGTTTCTTTCCATATTTAACATTTTGCACTGTATTGATTTCTGTTGCTTCCTTAACCCATCTTTCTGGCAAAAAAACATTCTCTAAGTCTAAATAAAATTATTTTCTGTTGAAGTCAAGGTAAAAAAAGACAGAACAAAATGCCATACTTGGACAGGATTCATATTACATAAAATGCTTTTCATGTGATATGCTACAATGATCCTGTATAACACTGTCTCACATGTTGGGCTACAAATGAGCCACCAAAGTCTGTGAGCGAGAAACATAAATAGTCCAATGATAATGGAAGTTTGTTGACCACAGACAAACTGTACTTGAGTCCAAGATGTACACACACTGTTAGGTGTCTAACAATGATTCCACAGCTCTTTTGAATCTCAATTCTTGGCCTGGGTCACAAGGTGAGCGTTCGATTGGTAACTCGAAGAAGCCATTAAATATTTAGCTGGCATCCTTTTCATGATCATGGTGTGTAAACAAGCAAATTCTCTGTGTGATTGACACACAATCTATTAGTTTGGCACAACCGTGAAAGTGTATACACCCTCTTAGCATAGAAGTAAAAGAGGGTTACAGTGGGTAAGACAGAAAGCTGCTGGGTCCATCTTCAAGGATTTAGAAGACATTTCGCTCAAGGTTACTTTTGGTTAAATTGAAGGTAAAAGACAACATCTTTTTTTTTTAAACTCATTTTTCATGTTTGACCAATCACATCTGATCTGTAAACATCTGATATTTTTCGAGCTGGTCTTATTGGTTAAAAAAAACGAAATAAAAAAAATATTAGGCTGCCTGTGTAAATGAAGCCAAAGAGCTGTCCCGCGCCCCAACATATTACTCTAACAAGCTGCCTCCTCAAAAGAAACTGTCACTAATAGTCAAATTAGTTGAAAAAATTGTTGTGGAACAGGAATAATTGGATTGCTTGTAAAACAGTAGCCCCCTTGTGCAACTGAGGATGGCAATTTAACAATTGTATTTTGCTTCCTCTATCCTGACCTTTTTCTTCCTTCTTTTAAAACATTCAAAAGGAATCCACCAATTCCACCTTATCCACTCTTGCTGTGGTGAAATTGAGTGTGCATATGTTAAGCTTCAGTACATTCGGAAAGTATTCAGACCCCACCTGTCATGGTTTTGGTGAGGCAGGACACAAGGACAAAGAGGACAAAGAGGACACAGAGTTTGTACAGCAGCCTCTGATTGGGGACAACCAAAACTGGCAAGGCAGTGGTGCCCCTCTGCTGTCGGGTCCTGGCTGTGACCCCCGGGCACATAGAGACGCCCAGAGGCCCAAAGCCAGGACCTGACACCTCCACATTTTATATGAATAATGACGATAAAATAATAAAGTAACCCAACCCTAATTAAGTAATCCTCTGCAGCTGGAGTAACTATGAGTCTTCCTTTTCTGTGGTAGTCAACATGAGAGCCGGGGTCATCATAGTGCTGGATCGATTTTGTTACTGAAACCTTCAAAGTTCTTGACATTTTCTGGATTGACTGACCTCAAGTAATTGTCAAGTAATGATGAACTTACATTTCTCTTTGCTTAATTGAGCCGTTTTTGTCATAATATTGACTGCTACAGTAGAGACATAATTATATTTTTCTGTCTACCAACACTACCTTGTCACAACAAATTATTGGCTAAAACGCATTTAGAAGAATATACATTTTGCCGATTACCTTACAACAACGAACACCAATTAATCGAAATGAATTACCTCAAGTGACTACCTGCTTTAGCCTCATGGGGTATTGTGTGTAGATTGATGAGGAAAATATAATCAATTTCAAAAAGAAAATGTGGGAAAAAGCAAAAGGAGACTACATTTTGAATGTGATGTATGTAAGAGGGGAGAACACTTCTCCACTAGCCTACTAACAAATGAGGTGGGAAGAAGGACGGAGGACAAAGGATTCAAGGTCGTCTTTTACAAAATGACAAAAGCCCTCAGTCATTCCACATCATCTGTTATATTTTTATAGCCAGGACCAATACTTCCTTGTCTAAATCATTGGTTCTCAAACTCCTCTTGAGGGACTCCTAGCTGTTTCATGTATCTGACTCATTCTAGAAAGATTAGACCAGATAAAAATTTTTAAGTTTTCATTAGGTCATGCAGTTTTTTTTATTTAGTTTCATATATGAAGACACTGAATTGCCAGTCTAGTGTAAGAAACTATTTGTCAAACAATCATTAATGTGTTATTGGTTTACAAAAATTGTACTTGTTCACTTTCCTTTTGTGGGGCAATGTGACAACATTTCATTGATGTTTGGGGCTGGTGTATTCAGATTTGGTTTGACACAAAACAAATTAAAGTGTTCTTTGGCCGCCGAAACAGGGGAACCCTGATTTAGTTCCAGGGGAAGTTTCTACCTGGAACCCAAAACATTTTCTACAGGGACACCCAAATAACTTTTTTTATTAATTAACAGTAGATCATAAAGTTTAGGTTTGCACTATTTCATTGTAGATACCGATTCCGACTACTGAAATATGAGTATCTGCCGATACAGATTACAGATCCATATTGTCACTTATATTTTTTAAGGAATTTCTTTATGGTTATTCTTAATTTAAAACATTAGATTTCTGCTAGCTAGTTACGTGTCATTGAACTAACTGCCAATGGTTCACAAAACTACCATAACATCTCATCAGTTATCCCATTAACCTTTCAAATGAGTTGCATTTACTGCAGCACAACAAAAGTTAGTCAGGGAAAGTAAATAGGAAAAAGCTGTCAAAAGATATGTCCATACCAAGTCACGCAGTCCCGGCTCTAGCCTTTTAGGGGCCTTAAGCTAATGTTATTTGGAGCCGTGTAATCCCTAGTGGTTGGGGGATCCATAGCAGTCGGGGGCTCCCTACCAGTCAAGGGGCCCCTAGCGCTTATGTTGCTTATGCATAAAAACGTTCCTGAAGCAACACATCTCTATGAGTAAGCTAAATCATGATTAGCTCAGATTTTAATGGCAATGCTTTACTCAAGTTGATCGAGAATGAGGAAATGCTAATGTAGAGCCCTTTACGTTCATGTTTCCTTGTTTTGCATTTATATGGCCATCCCTCCATCAAATAACTCCCCTCAAGTTATACTTCCTGTTCCCCTTCCTACGCTTTCCGCCCACATCATACTGCTTTACAGTACTACAATATAATCCAAGCCGAATAAATACAGCATTTTCCATCAATTGCTGTCAATAGTAGTGTGTAGTGGATGGAAAACTCATTAAAGTCGGGGAATTAATAATGAATTAGGACACGCGGGGGGTAGGGGTAGCTTGGTTTACCTCTCTGCTAGACCAGACCCTGTATTGGCTCCAATGGGGGGCGGGGAGGCGGGCAGATAGCTTGGGGGCAGCTAATGACAAAGCAACGCAGGGAGACAGGTAGGCAGAGGGCCAGATCGGCTCAGCACCCCAGGTGAAAACAAGGAGAGGTCAATGTTGATAGGCCGGCGCTATAGACTCATCAGGCGAAAATGGAAAAAGGCTTGGATAGCCTGCTAGACACTGAGCCAGAAAGGGTCCGCAAGAAAACCTCCACGGCCTTAACAGGAAATACAAGCTACAGCCTTTGGAGTTCTGTGTGCGTGAGATATAGAATAACCCGGAAACTACTGCAATTTGAGAGTGGGCCTAGATGTCTAAAAAAATGGACCAAAATGGGGTCAAACGAAAATGACAATTGAACTTGTCTTGTGTCATGTTTGTTTAAAAATGGAAAAAGATACAGTTGGCTCGAAGAGTTGACAAATCATGCTGCTTTTGGACCAACCGTGTTTTGTTGTACTGCAAAGTTTTATGAGGATTCAAACAAAACCTGTTTGCTGTTAAAATACAATTCACTAAAGTTCTAATTTAGTAAGAAGTGGAATGAAAGTAAAATGTATGTAGAATGTTGTGTTTTATTTGACTCTTTTATGTTTTAGTAAGTAAAGTAAAAAACACAAAATGGGTCCTAATCTGAAAACGAGTATGACAAGCATCAACCAAAGAAGGAGCCATCTCAACATGATATTAATAAATAGTGTAAAAACCTTTTTTTGGAACCACGGGAAAAAACTTTTGGGTTCCAAGTAGAATCTTGGCTCATGGCTGAGAAACCCTTACAGAACCCTTGTTTTGACAGTTTATGAGTAACTAGAAGAACCTCAGGTTGCCAGGGGCCTTTCAAGTAATCCCTATCTAAATGTCTACACCGGAACTTTTTTGTGTAAGAGTGTAACCTTCCCATCTCGCAGGATGGCGAAAGTGACATGTGAGTGCCTTGTCTCAAGTGACCAACCATCACATGATCAGAAAAGTAGCTGGAGCCGGTGTCTCCTTTAGAGAATAGGAACCGGGACAGAGTCCACCCTGAATATACTTGGCTTGTCTTTGTAATCTACAGGCCTTAAATGATGTGAATGGTAACATAAGTGTTAACTGTTACTGATTCAACACTCAGCTGTGATTAAAAGCAAAGATCAACAGCACTGTCACGTTGTCATTGTCTATTACCCCCACACATTGTCTGTTACCCCCACACATTGTCTGTTACCCCCACACATTGTCTGTTACCCCCACACATTGTCTGTTACCCCCACACATTGTCTGTTACCCCCCACACATTGTCTGTTACCCCCACACCGTATCAAAGAATCATTGTGATGGCTTGGTGTCGTTGGCCTTCTGCGTCACACTGAAGTGGCTGTTCAAGTCAAGACTACATCCACAAACTGGGATGAACAGAATAAAGAACCAAGACACACCTTAATATCTCATTTCACAAACTCAGGTTTCTAAAGGAAGGATGTTAGCCTGGGGATCTGGGGTTGACAAAACATCACACACTGATCTGAGACCAAGCTAGTTATAATAACAAAGTGGTGTTAAGGAAGCTTGTGGTTCACATACCACATAATGCTAGCCTCAATCCAGACATAACACATTAGGACATTAAGACTATGGAAAATAGAAATGATCAGAAATTAACTCAAACAGAGTTTTATTTTACATTATATGGACAAAAGGTTGGTCTGCGGGCTGCGGGCCCCTGGCCGTCTCAGAGCATGACCCATGGAGAGGCCTCTAGCCTTCTCCATGCCGCTGTGGGCTCCCCAGTCAGAGCAGCTGTGTTCAGTTGACTCTGATTGGGGAGCCTACTTAGGCTGGGTTTTCGCCACACTCTGTGTGGTTTATTATTTGTTCCATTGCACAGTGGATGCGCTACATGTTTCTTTGTACATTGCTGATATGTTTTCTGCTGCTTGTTTACAGCACCTTTCATTTCGCGTGTACAGTTCGTGTTAGTTTGTGTCCTGTCTTTGTTATGGATTAAATTCACCTTTTCATTTAACAATGTCTGCATTTGGTTCCACTCCACACCGCAACCGTGACAACACCAACAAGAGGTTGACATCCCATTTTAAATCCATAGGCATTTAAATCGAGTTGAGCCCCTTTTTGCAGCTATAACAGTTTTCACTCTTCTGGTAAGGCTGTCTACAAGTTTTTGGAGTGTGTCTGTTGGAATTGTTGCCCTTTCTTCCAGAGGAGGATTGGTAAAGCCAGAGACTGATGTTGGATGAGAGGGCTCTCAATCTCCATTTTAGTTCCTCGCAAAGGTGTTTGATAAGGTTAAGGTTAGGGCTCTGTGCAGGCCAGTCAAGTTCTTCCACACCAAACTCATCCAACCATGCCTTTATGGACCTTGATTTGTGCACTGGGGCACAGTCATGCTGGGACAGACAAGGGCCTTCCCCAAACTGTTCCCACAATGCTGATGCACAAATATTTCCCTTTAGTGGAACTAAGGGGCCTATGCCTACCCCAGAAAAACAACCCCATAGCATTATCCCTCCTCCACAAATCTTTACAGTTGATAAAAAACATTCTTGTGGCATTCATCCAACCCAGACCCATCCATCAGATTGCTAGGTAGAGAAGCGTGATTCATTACTCCACAGAACATGTTTCCACCTTCAGAGTCCAGTGGCACTGTGCTTTACCTTACTTCATCTGACACTTGGAATTGTGCCTGGTGTGAAAGGCTTGCTTACAGCTGCTCGACCATGGAAACCCATGCAATGAAGCTTCCGGCGCACAGTTTTAGTGCTGATCTTAATGCCAGTGGAGGTTTGAAACTCGGCAGTTATTGAGTCAGCAGAGCGTTGGCGACTTTTACTCACTATGCGCCTCAGCACTTGGTGACCCAGCTCTGTAACTTTACATGTTCTGCCACTTCGTGGCCGAGTTGCTGTGGTTCCTAAACGCTTCCACTTTGCAATAATGCCGCTTACAGTTGATCGTGGAATATCTAGGAGGGATGACATTTCAGGAACTGACTTGTTACAACAGTGGCATCCTATTACAGTACCACGCTCAAATTCAGTGAGCTCTTTAGAACGACCCATTTATTCATGGCTAGGTGCTTAATTTTATACACCTGTGGCAATGGGACTGAATGAAATACCTGAATTCAACGATTAAGAGGTGTGGCCCAATACATTTGTCCATAAAGTGTAACTTCGAGAAGTATAACATCAACTAATTAAAATTGACATTGAAACTAAATTTTGAAAATCATCCTGCAACAGAGCCTGCTTAGAAATATGATATTCATAAGGTTCTAAGGCCTTTCTTGCCTTCCAAATAATCTTCCAAGCCTACCAAAAATAAACACAGAACCCTTTCTTATTCCCCCAAACTATCAATTTACAATGAACACTTTTCAAATCATTTTACGCTAAAAGTGAATGATAAAGCAATTTTTATTTTATTTTTCAACACTGTAATACTGGCATCTTATGAACAATTACCCTTTTTTCTCATGCTGTTTACTGTAAGATCTGATGTTTTGTATGATTTAGATTTCGTGTTTAGCTACTCATTAGGCATTCTAACTAACAAAAGACATTTTCCTTTGGGGCCCCATTAATTGGGAATGCTAATCAGTCTTTTTATTGCAAGCCATTTGAACCTTTCAGAGAGAACCTCATCCACTTTGATGTTCCTACTCCACTGAATCACCATCAGTCACCATCATATCTATAAATAAATAAACTTAGAAATGGTGTCGGTGAAAGAGCTCAGAGTGGAGCTGATTTCTCTCTACCTGTGGAGCGCTCCATTTTAAATGTCAGATGGGGGGGCTTAGCTTTGGTTTGGGCTAGTACAGTGCTATGACTACTAGCTCTGTATAGACTGGGCACCCTGGTCAGGGATAAAGCATTCAACCAGCCCAGTATGACTCATTTGCCAGAGTGTCTGTGATTGAGCCCTAAGAGCAGGTTAGAACGAGCACTTCAGAGGGCTAGTCATCTCAATGCTAGCAACCCAAAAACATGTAATTTTGGAATTAACAGTAAGCACACAAGGCAAATTAAAAACAATACACTATGAAAAATAAAATAAAATCCACGTTGATAACGGTGTGAGTTTGATTTATTACACGTGTAAGACGTACTGGAGATGAATGTAGCCGTGAGAATGTGTGCGGTGCATCATCAAACTGCAGGGAAACTCGCATTGCGTCCCGGTATTTTCTTTTAACTTTAATTAATACGGTGGTGAACTGTCCGAACTAATAGCTATAGGCTGGACATCACAATCAGCACGCCTGTACGGGTCTGAGGGACTGCGTGGCGTTGGCGACCCAGTTGCTAAAAATATATCTGCCGTATAATTACTGAGGTAACTAGATTGCAGAGAGTGATTGGAGAAGAGTGGACAGTCTGAAAATGAGGACAGGAGAGAGAAGACAGGAGATGAATAATGCTGGTTCATTATATTAGTCCATGTAGGCCTCACGTGAACTATAAAAAGTCACTTCCTCCATAGTTCACACCGGGCTGCTGACCGACTGTCACGGTGTTGTAGTGCGGCGGAACCATATGCAGACATTTTGTGTAAAGAAAAGGTGATTTAATCCAAAAAACAGGTACAAACTATACGCAACTGTAAACGTAAAGAAAAGTCAGAACTAACAAAACGAAATACAAATAACATCTAGCGTATACACTGAACATTGAATTAAATAAAGACAAACCGTGAACTGTTGA
>JACXGK010007501.1:5409-25206 GCA_016801125.1 Novumbra hubbsi | reverse complement strand
GCATGCCGTGCAGGAGGCTCCCCCTCCGCCTCTGGACGTCGACGGGGCCCCTACGTATGCTGTCCTATCGCTGCTGGATTCGAGGCGTCGGGGGGGGGGGTCTTCAGTACCTCGTGGAGTGGGAGGGTTACGGCCCGGAGGAGCGGAGCTGGGTACCCCGGGCGGACGTTCTCGACCCGTCCCTCCTGCAGGACTTCCATCGACGCCGTCCGGACCGTCCTGCTCCGCGTCCTCGGGGTCGTCCCCGGGGCCGGCGGCCTCGTGCAGCTGGAGCTGCGCGTCGGGGGGGGGTACTGTCACGGTCCCATCACAGGACGGGACCTCCCCTGTTCGCGTAGCCTTCCGGCGTTCGACATCGCCGGCCTTTTAGTCACCATCAAGTGTGTTGTGTCCTGTTTTCCCCATGTCCTGTCAACGCATCCTTCCCTGATTCCTTACAGGTGCTGCCTGTTAACGCAGTACTTAAGCCCTTGTGTTTATAGTCTCCGTGTCCGTGATTGTTACTTGTTGATTGTGTGCAGCTCTGTGCTGATTTCCGGCATACGTACCTTAGTGTACGTGTTGTTATCATTTTAACACTAGCAGCGCCGGGCCATTGTTACCCCCCTTATGTGCAGTTGGGGCAAACTTGGCCCATAAGTCTACAGACAGGGACGTATTTACTGACACGTAATGGTCGCTAGATGGCGCTTCTTGTACTCTGCTCACAAAACCCAAATATCACTAAATAAAACAAGTGACATTTGGGAACAAACATAAAAAACAGGGAACAAATGTGGCGGAGAAAACAATGCATAATATTACCTTTTGAATACTTTATAGCCTAACCCAGGGGTCAGCAATCATTTTCCCCTATGCCACCAAATCAAATTTGTCTGGAGCCGCAAAGCTATCTGATGTCACAGCTAATATAGTTTTATATATATAGTTATACTATATATTCAAAAACTATAGTTTGTTGCATTTATAAAATGATAGAACAAGGATAAAGATAATCCCTTTATTTATGTTATATCAATGCCAAATTCTCTTAGGAGAAAAAAATGCACTGGCATGTTTAAGCTTATTGAGGTCAATGAAATAGAAAAATGCTGGTCTATATGGGTCCTCCCCATGTTTGTTGCCCTCACTATTTTCCTCCATGACTTTTCTCTTTTTTAAATTTTACATTGTTGCTTTACCCAGGGCAGGAAAGCAAAAGATGATTGACCACACGCTTGACAGCAACAGAATAGGATGTGACGCACATTTCAATTGACAAAATATTAAAATATATATATATTTTCAGTGACACAGCATCACTTCAAACTCCAAAATAAGAGCTGTTTCATTTGAATGATTGTCCACTGTGCAAAGAAATTAAATAAAAAGAACCGTTATTTCCGTGTTATTTTTTTGTCGAAGCCTCAGAGAGCAACTGCAGAACGGTTAAAGAGCCTGAGCTGCGGGTTGCCTACCCCTGGCCTAACCATCGTTTTCAATCATCTACCTACTACACAATAGGCTGGACAGTCCAAAAACTTTCTCAGTTTCAGTGAAAAACACCAAAATGAAGTCCAAAAATTGTTTGAGATGATTGGTCACATGACCAAGGAGTTGGTCCATAACATCCACACCATATTTAGTGCTGTTGTAGTGAGAAATTTGGTAGTTTCTTTGCGCCAGTATCAGTAGAAACTGTACGATGCATTGTGCTAAGGATGCATACATTTTCCTAGACTTTTATTGATAAATCGTGAGTGAGACTTTTCCAGCCCTCAGCAACTTAGTGATAAATCTTTCTGACTGTGATTGTGTACAGGGGGGCATCTCTTGTCTCTTTTTATTCACTGTACCAACAACTGGTTTTATTCTCCAGAAGCATGTTTGCTTGTTAATAAGGTGAAGAAATTGTCTGTTGTTACATTTCTTCCTTTCCCAAGGAAAGGCTCCACCAGACGCATAACAATATTGTCCGCTAACCGCTGACTAGACGGCCTACTTTAATCTTGTCCGGTTTATTGGCGATGTATTGTGTGTGTAAGTGACACCGCGCCTTGGTAGGGAAAAGTTGTTCATCTACAGTTCGGTTCTCACCGGGCGTTTAAGAAGCAAAACTGTTTTTCACAAACTTTTAGTTCAGCATCTGTCAATTTGAACTTTTCAGCAGTATTTCGCTCAGCTTCCGCTTCTGTGTATTTTCTAATGTTTGTCCAGATGTCTGTGTCAATCAAACACTTTAGACTACTCTGTGGACTTGTAATATTGTCTTTGGCATAACATGTGGGCCCATGGGTTTCTCTAATTATTTTGCCCTCTCGCGCTTTACCCCGAGGGTTGCCAGCAGTTGGTTCAACCCATACTGTGCCGTCTCTTCGCCCCCTCTTGAAATGTGTCCCCAGCACTCTCAATTCAGAGTCCAAATCAGACCCAGAATTTCAATATCACCGCCACGTATATTATATCTTCTCTCTTAACATCATCGCCACAGCCACCTTCCTCCAAATCATCATCTTGTTGCCCCACCCGCACTTTAGTTTCAATAGCCCATTTTCACACAACCACAGTCCAATTTATTCTTCAGAGAGCAAACATTTGAGAGCAGCATAAATGGGAGAGCAAGCAGAGATCGTTGCTTCTAGCCTAGAAGTTCTTATAAGGCTACGCTTCTCTCATGTTTGCAATATGGGCCTGTAAATAAATAAATAACAATAACTGTTTTGCCAGTATAACTGGATCTATCAGACTCTTGAATGTTTATGAGAGAATTTCAATAGCTCCTTCAAATGAGTCTCCACTAATTCGCCTTAAGGGCATACGTAAATTATCTGTATGTAAACTATAGGTATATTATGTATTTATACACTATAAATAAAAAATTGTCTGAATAACAGCTGCGACAGCTGAAAAGAGAATTGCAGCCTTGGAATGCAAGGGAAAAAATGGCAGAACGCTCACTGGGCACCAATTTAACCCTTTAAGGCCTTCTGGAGATTACCAAAATCCGCCTGCACTTTCTTGACCTTTTGACCTCTCAGGAGGTCATCCTTTATATTAAAATGATGTGGTATATATTATGGATTCACAAAACTAATTTCTAATTTGAGCATCCCCTGGGGTTGAAAAACAACTCGAAGTTGTAAACTATATGTCATTCTTCGCAGCAGACTGTCCCCTACAACGTGGGGGAAAAAAAAACTGAAGGCTTCCATAATTAAGAATTCCGGAGATATGAATAGAAATGTAACACTTGCGTTTTTTTATGTTAGTGTTTTTGTGGTTGAGATTTGGAAGGCTTCTACTTCATAGAAATTCACAAACGACACAGCATTCTTTTCGGAAGACTGTCCCCTACAACGTGGTGATATCTTTAACTAATCTGGAGATATGAATAGAAATGTAACAGGTGCACATTTCGAAGCAATTTTGAAACAGGAGTGAAATAGTTTTAAACTAGCGGTGTGATTTATCATTGGGTGATAAAACACACATGCTAGGAAAAGTTGAAAAAGCAGGGTCCTGGAATTTGATCAAGACCGAAAATTTAAAAAAGAAAATCCTCTTCACCAGTTAAAATTTGCCCTCTCTGGCGCTACTAGTGTTAATATAAGAGCTCTTGTTTCTAAGGCAATTGCAGTAAATGAATGAATCACTGACCTTAAACTAAATGTTATTGGCCTGTGTGAAACTTGGCTAAAGCCTGATGAATGTATTGCCCTAAATGATGCCTACTGTCACGAGCTGGGTTGCACGGTGCCTTTCGGTGGTGGGATTCTGGGGAACACTTTTATTTTGAAGCGCACCTTGGACACTTTAGCCTATTACGCGCAGCTCTTTTCACTTGGTGATTGTGTGTGTGTATATAGGTTCCTTTGTTCGGTCATTTGGTGTGGTTCATTGCGGATATGCACTGTTGTAAGTAAGTACCCGTCACATTTGGTGTTTTGTTAGGTTTTATATAGTTGTATTGTCCAGTGCCTTTTATTTACCCATTTATAAGAATGTGTTCTTTTGTTTGTCTGAATAAACACTCGTATTCCTTTTACAAATGTCTGCACTAGTGGTGACATATCCCCTGTGCATCCGAAAAAGGGGGAAGGGCGTTGTTAATATTAATGAGACTAAATATAAATGTACTCAAACACATTGCTGATTTTCTTCTTTTGAGGATTCATTTATGAAAGTGAACCAGGATTATAAATGGCTTTTCATAGCTACTACATACAGGCCCCCCGGGCATTACACAGGGTTCCTTAGTGAGTTTCACGAAGTTGTGTCTAACCTTGTAGTCATGGCAGATAAAATTCACATTTTTGGTGATTTCGATATTCATATAGAAAAGTCAAATGACCCTCTTCAAAAAGCCTTTAAAGCAGGACGACTTGGGTGAGGATGTCAGCCATGTCTGACACACACACACACAGGTGGACCCATTTCATCATTTGTACAGTAGTTTCTATGTCTATTTCATGGTGACTAACATAGGCTAATACTAGGCTGTCATCAGTTGATATTCCCAGTCATACATCTATTGAATGAGAATTAACCTTCAAGAAAACAAACCTTTGGTCAGTTGGCAATTGCATTATTGTCGGAGAAGCTAAATTAGCCTTGTCTCTCAGGCTTCACACAGAACCCAAAGGGTTCTTAAAATAATCACTCAAAATGACAGTTTGTAACACTAATGATGCTGAATCCTGTATGCCATGTTTGTTCTCTAAATGTGTTTTGCTTTACAGGCACTGACAATGTGCAGTCGCTCTATAAGCTTATGCTTGAGCTCGACAGCCAGAAAAAGCCTAGAAATAAAGAAACTTAAACTGTAAATAGAAAAACTGGAACACGACTAAAAGGTCTTGCTATACATTGACCATCCTTTGATCAATATGTCTCTACCATCTGTAAAATCTTTCTTTACATTTTATGGAAAGGGAAAATGCCATATGAATAAATGCATCAATCAAAAGAATAATTGAATGTACCTTGTTATTAGTGAAAAAACAGATTTGTGGTGACATCTAACAGCTCTTCCTGTTGGGTGATCAACGTCACTGGGGCCACTATATCTGGTGGCATTGGCAGCTGGCATGGTGCTCTTTCTTTTAAAATTTTCTAAGCAAACGCAATTCTTGCTCAGATGTTCAGCAAAAAGTTGCATAGGCACACTGTCTTCAACAGTGAGGGCATTACTTCGGCAAGTGGTATTGGAGACGTCTGGCCCTAGAAGCCGGGAACGATACTGAATTCCCTCCGAAGAGAATCAATATATTTTATATAACCTCATAAGTAAGTTAGAGGTTTGTAGGGTCTCTAAACACCCTCGCCATGCGGAGTGAGCCTCTCACAATTTGTGCGCCAATGTCGATTGGGTGTTCCAGATTTGCTGGCATTTTTAGCTTAATAGGGTGACATCAAGGTAACTACGAAGAGTAGTTTAGAGACGCAGCATATATTGCCATGACAGCATACCTCGGGTAAAACATATTCACCTTTCGTAGTACAGGTTAATCGAGAAGTTACACCCGACGTCACTAAGTTACCTCGATAAGCCAGTTACCTCTCTTGGTAAAAAGTTGCTAGTCGCTTTTGACCAAAAAAGTTTAGAGCAATGTTTCTGAGATGTGTTTCGGGTTTTGGCATGAAAGTTATAGCGTGAAAACTGTGTAGTTACATCCCAGGAAATTTACTGTCTCAGGTTTTAAAACCAAGTTCAATACCAAGAACTTTTAATGAGTGGCGTCACTTTTTTGCATGCTTGCCTATCTGGTAGTTAACTTAGAAATGTTCTATCATCTATGGCAGTAACTCTTCTATGGCAGTAACTCTTTTAGTACACCGTCTCCTAAAGTTGATTCAGCTGCGGGATTGCGGCACCACCAGTGCAGAGCTTGCTCATGAATTGCAGTAGGCAGGGGTGAGTGCATCTGCACGCCCAGTGAGGCGAATACTTTTGGAGGATGGCCTAGTGTCAAGAAGGGCAGCAAAGAACCCACTTCACTCCACGAAAAACATCAGGGACAGACTGATATTCAGGTACAGAGATTGGACTGCTGAGGACTGGGCAAAGTAATTTTCTCTGGGCAAAGTAATTTTCGCTACCATGAATCTTCCTGCTTCATGCCAACAGTAAAGCATCCTGAGACCATTCGTTTTTGGGGTTGCTTCTCAGCCAAGAGAGTGGGCTCACTCACAATTTTGCCGAAGAACACAGCCATGAATAAAGAATGGTCCGAGGGCAACTTTTCCCAACCATGGCTCAGGGAACAAAACATTGAAAAGTTTGGGTCCATTATCAGGAAACTCCCCAGACCTTAATCCCATTGAGAACTTGTGGTGAATTCTCAAGAGGCAAGTGGATAAACAAAAACCCACAAATTCTGACCAACTGCAAGCATTGATTCTGCAAAAATGGGATGCCATCAGTCAGGAGATTGCCCAGAAATGAACTCACCAGGGCGAATTGCAGAGTCTTTAAAAAGATGGGTCAACACTGCAAATATTGACTCTTTGCATGAACTTAATGTAATTGTCAATGAAAGCCTTTGACACTGAAATTCTTGTGAAGTATACCATAGTAACATCTGACAAGAATAGCAAAAAATAGCAAATAGCACTTCGTCGGAATCAATGTGACGGCAGGTGTTAAAACACTGTGACGTGATATTTAACAAAACCAGGATCTCTCTGCCTGCCTTAGGCTTGGCGGTAGGAAGTGGCAATCCCAACAGCTTGGTGTCAATTTGTTGGAAGACAGCAGTGACAATCATTTTAAATTTGCCTGGTTAGTAGAAAGTACAGGTCTCCACAGTTCACAGGCGCTTGAAAACCCCTGTAGATTGGTGTTGACAGTTTCAAATGCATCCTATATTTAGGGCATCGTAACACTAGCCTATTAAGTTTCACACTAATTTGAATTTGATATAGGTGTCTGAGTTTTCTGTTCCATTTTTCTTTGACATTAGATTTGTTTTTTCCCCGATTATACATATGACTTCTGCTTTACTTATATTAATATGCATTTCTATATTTCCTTTCATTAACGCCCTCTTTGCCAACTCATCCACCTGCTCATTCCTCCATACATTTTAATGGAGTGCTCCTATTCTCAATTTGTTACCTGTATAAAAGACACCTGGGAGCCAGAAATATTGCTGATTGATAGGGGATCAAATACTTATTTCATTGAGTAAAATGCAAATCAGTTTATAACTTATTTGAAATGTGTTTTTCAGGATTTGTTTTATTATTCTGTCTCTCACTGTTCAAATAGACCTACCATTAAAATGATACTGATCATTTCTTTGTCAGTGGGCAAATGTACAAAATCAGCAGGGGATCAAACAGTTCTTTACTCCTCTGTACTTGATTACATGAATAGATATACTGTTTTATCATACTAATTTTTATTTACTGATTAGCATTATTTACCAATACATTCAGTTTAATAAATTCATCGCTTGTGAGTATGTGACAGCTTATTGATTATTCAAATATCACTTCTATAATACTAAAATTACTTATTAGATTCATTAGTACATTCATTGTGTGGGTATGTGAAACACAAAGATTACTCTATGAGGGCAGGTACTAGTGATGTTTTGAAAGACCCCGCTGCACACTGTCAATGACTGTGCCTGTGTGACGGTGTAAAGGGGTTGGACCAAAGTGCAGGAGTGGAGGAAAAGCTCTTTCATTTGGGACCTCCACCGTGAACGATAAGTCAAAGCGTTACAGCAATCTGTAATGCTTCAAATGGCTAATACAGGCATACAGCCGAGACACATAGGACATTTACGCACACAGATACTGGGAAGAGGGGGAACACTTATAAACAGGGTAATTAGGGGCAGGTACATGATAAGACAGTTGCATGATGGTGATCTGGTCCGTGCTGCATTCAACGGCGGAGGAGGAGGCACGCCCCCAGATGGGGACATGACAGCCTGAATCACAACCAGATTCCTTATAATAAACTTGGCTGCTGATCCATAGGCCACACTGTCAGAATCCAACACAGATCTAATCAATCCGTGCTGAGCAACTTGCTCCCCATTTCCAACCAGTCAAATATCTTATCACATGTATAACTTTTTTGCATTGTACTTCTATTTTCTGATATGTTCTACCCATGTTAACCGTGAATTAAAAATAACTCACAAAAATTTAAATGTTGCAACTCTTTCCCATACATCCTTTGCTGCATCCCTTTTATTTATTATTTTCCTGGTGAAAAAGACAGTTTGAGTTTATTCAACTGAGAATGTACACCCCCAATCATATCCCTACTCTACCACCTCATCAGTTGCTCCTTGTACTTTCCTGATTGCATGCTCCCTGTTCTTTTTCTACATGGCCCCATCATCTGCAAATAGTGACCTACCTATATCTCTAATGACTCCATAATCACATGGACACCCTTGCACCTCTAAAAACCCAGACTGTCTCCTTTACTCATTCTGCCCCATGGTACACATCTGCTCTGCGTCAGTTAAAAACAAAAGGACGATGCCTGGAACGTCTCTACAAAAAAATCTGACTAGTTGTTCATAAGGACATATATGACAACCTCATACTGCTCTACAAGGATGCCCTATCAACAGCTAAATCCAAATTATACACTCATTTAATTTCATCTGGCGAAGGGAACACTCAAGCCCTGTTCTCCACAATCAATAAAATCTTCCGACCGCCGAATACCCTCCCACCCATATGCATTCAATTTCTCAATGTAATAGGGATTTCATTTTTCAAAACCAAAATTGAAAATATTTACCAACAGCTCCCCTACTCACAAAATACGGACAGTGCACTCCCTCCCCCTTCTTCTGCCCCCCCCCCCCCTTACTTTACTATCTAGTTTCCAACTCCTAATTGTCACCGAAATATCTGATATAATCCGAAAATCCAAATCATCCACCTGTCAGCTTGACCCCCATCCCCACCCACCTAGTCAAAACCTTTTTACCTTCCCTCTCCTCTTTCATAACTAACATCATCCACTACTCCCTTATCTCTGCTCATATCCCTTCTTCTCTCAAAACAGCTGCAATAACTCCAATACTTAGAAAGCCTAGTGCAAATGCCAACAATCTAAATCATTTCCGACCCATTTCCAACCTGCCATTTATCTCGAAAATCTTAGACAAAACTGTTGCTGCACAGGTCCACAATCATCTCAACAATAAACTATACGAACAGTTCCAATCTGGTTTTCGCCCTTTACACAGCACAGAACCAGTACTAGTCAAGATTACCAATGATCTAATGATGGCTGCTGACTCCGGTTTCCTCACTATACTCATCCTACTCGATCTGACTGCTGCCTTGGACACAATCTCTCACAAGATCCTCCTTGACCGTCTAGCCTCCATTGGTATTGTCAATATATCACTCATCTGGTTTACATCCTACCTCTCTGGCCGCACTCAGTTCGTACAACTTAAACATTTCCAATCACAACCCTCCCCAGTCACCTGTGGTGTTCCCCAGGGCTCAGTCTTGGGGCCCCTCCTTTTTATTATTTATTTACTTCCTCTAGGTTTTTTCTTTGGAAATAGTGCTCAATAGTGATAAAACAAAAATTCTCCTTGTTGGCTCCAGATCCACCTTGGCAAAATGTCCCAATTTCTCAATTACCAAGAAGTCCCTCCTTCCCCTCAGGTCAAGAGTTTGGGTGTTATTCTTGATAATCTCACACCGCCTGCCTACTTCCCCTTACGCACTATCCACTGTCTTCGTCCATCACTCACACCCAACAACACTGCTATTCTTATCCATGCACTCGTTACCTCCCGTATTGATTATTGTAATTCCCTTCTCTCTGGTTTACCACACAAGTCCATCCATAAACTACAATTGGATCAGAACTCAGCTGCCCGTATTATCACCAAAACCCCAACCACTCCTCAAGCAACTGCACTGGCTCTCTGTCTAATATCGTATTGATTTTAAGATTCTTCTCCTCACTTTCAAAGCCCTCCACAATCTTGCTCCTCCATACCTCTCTGAACTCCTCCAGCCTTACACTCCATCCAGAACTCTTCAATCCTCCTCTTCCTCCCGGCTTTCCATTTCCTCTGCCGGCCTCTCCACGATGGGGTTGAGAGCTTTCTGTCATTCTGCCCCTCGTCTCTGGAACTCTCTCCCTCTATCCATCCGTACCTTACAGTCTCTACCCACCTTTAAAACCTCCATCAAACTCACGTATTCCGGCTGGCCTACCCCACATAACTCCACTCTCCATCAAATCTATGGATATGTTGCTTTTTAATTGTATATCTCTAATTGTAAAATCAGTTTTTTCTTTTTATATTTGCCTGTTTTAACTGTTCTTTTGCTTATGTTAACTGTAAGGTGTCCTTGAGTGCTATCAAAGGTGCCCATAAATAAAATGTATTATTATTATTACTGGTACCTCTGAGAAGACATAATTGATCATAAAGATGAAAAGTAGTGGCTTTATCACACTGCCATGAAGTGTGGCATTTCCAACTGTGTACTCATTTGACAATTGTGAATCCTTTATCCAGTAAAGAACATTTCTACCAACACCCATCTTGTGCAGCTTAATTAACAATCCTTCATTCCAAATAATGTCATAGGCCTGGGCCTTTCTTATTTCAGGCTCTACCCATATCAATGAGTCCAAAGTATTCCTTCCTTTCCTAAAACCACCCAGATAATGCGCCAGTATTCCTCTCTTTTTTAAATCACATGTTAACCTTTCTGTTATCATCCTTTCCATCATCTTGCATACATTTGACATTAGTGCTATTGGCCTGTAGCTAGGGGGTTTAGACGGATCCTTGCCAGGTTTTCTTATTTTTACCACAACTGCTTCTTTCTATGCACTTGGTAATCTTCCCTCCTCCCACACTCTGTTAAAATGGTGCAGCAGCTTTGAGAGTGTTCCTGGGCGCCCACCCGCCCTGCATGTTTTAGGTCTCTCCATGCTCGGTCACACCTGATTCAAATGATCAGCTCATTATCGTCTCCTTCATGAGCTACATCAAGTATGTTAGGGCAGGGAGAGATCTAAAACATGCAGGACAGGGGGGCGCCCAAGAGCAGGGTTGAGAATCACTGCGTAGATGCTTTAGCATAACATATTAAATCTGATCTTCCCCTGGAGAGGTTGGTTTTGATCTGTTTATTACTCTCACCATCTCTGCCAAAGTAAATGGTTCATTAATCATATCATATCATCTGTTACGTCCCTCATGTCTAACACTTCTGGATGCTGACACTTTGTTCTTTTCCGTTTTTTTCCCCTTCTTCTGACAGATTATCTGAAGTATGTATCCTTGCAAATGATTTGGCCAAGATCTCTGCCTTATCCCTATTGAAGACTGCTGTTTTCCTCCTCAAATATAATTCAGTATTGTTCATAACAATGTAAATATTCCCTATTTTGCTACTCATTTTATCGAACGCTAAAGCTGTATGAAAAAAACTTTTAAGATACAGATTAAACTGCTTAAACTTGTATTGACAATGACAATATATATACATATACATTTGCACATCTTCAATCAAATTTGTTAGGCAACCCAATTTTTAGTTGTTTAATCCGTGAAAATAATTATACATTTTAAATATAGCATTAATTAATAGCATCAGGCCTAAACTGTTAAAATGGACTTCAAAATACCACATAAAATATAATTTCACTTTTAAAAATTCTTAAAAACATTAATTGACAGTAACCACAAATATTAAAATATCTTATTCAACTTTCAAGCTAGACCCCCAAACAACTCTACTGGCCAAATCATATTTCCAATGGCCTAAATCAGGGGTCTCAAACCGGTTCCACGGAGGGCCGAGTGTCTGCAGGTTTTAGTTTTTTCCTGTAAATTGGTTCCAGGTTCAGACCTAAATAACCAGATGAGGGTAGACCTAACCAATCAGTGACATAATTAATCAATCAAGTACAGAGTGAGAGTGAAAACCTGCAGACACTCGGCCCTCCGTGGAACCGGTTTGAGACCCCTGGCCTAAATCAAGACCAAAAGGTGAATCATTACAATGGTTCATAAGAGAAATGTTGATTGGTACCCAAGGGCATACAAGCCATCGGGAGGTATTGGACATTTCCCAGTTGGCTGGGAGGACCCAATTAACGTGGGTCATCCAGCAGCATTCATTATGTGCAATTTTTCCCAGGAAAATCTGAATTGTGTGGGTCGCTTGGCCTATCTGGCACACAAAGGGCTATACAACAGCTGCTCACATGGACTGACCTAATATTTCAATATTGAAGAGGGAGGAGGAATGCATAATTTAATTTGTCCAACATTTATGCAGAACATGATTGTTCAATATTCTTTTTATATTTGCTGCTTTTCTTAACATAAAATACAGAGAAAGAGGAAAGGGGCATTCAGGCGGATGATTTGGAGAGGAACAACATTTCCGAACATGCTGCTGGCACGTTTTTTGAATAGTAAAAATTACAGAAGGGCAGAGTTTACTACTAACCAGACAAGTGTACTTGGGTTACATATTGTTTTTTGTTTTGAAGTATGTGCCTGCGCCACTTCAATGATTTAAGTGCTAATGTGCTACTGGTGTGTGCAAGGGTCAGAGTAGGTGTGCCAGGTGTAGGGGCCCATATGAGTATGAAGGTTTGGTGGTGAGGCCCTGTAATTCTGTTGGGGAGCATAGTGCTTCATTTCATTCTTGTATTGTGCAGAGAAAGGCGTCAGAAGAACAAAGATGTAGAACAATGGATAAGGTCACATACACAGAGGCAGCGAGAAGAGTTCATGGGAGGCCATTGGAACCTGTGCTGAGGAAACAGGGATATAGTATTATGAGAGACAGAGGAGAGGAGGGGGCTGTGAATGATGGGTTCTCCAGGAAGTGTAATTATGTTCAGTGACAAAAGATTCCATGGTGGTGAAACGGGTTGATTTTTTTGTTTTTAGGTTAGGTAGACTACATTAGGGGTGGTTATTTTCTTATTTCTTTACTGTGATAGACATCAGGTTTTCCCTTCTGCATGTTTTTATTGTAAACTGTGCCGTGTTCCAACTGAATTCAATTCCTCGATAGCACTGCAGTTCTAAGGTTGTGGGATCTATATTTTTTGCGGGGTATTTGGTGCTTCATCCGTACATTTTCCCAAGGCTTCTCGAAGGGGGTGTGTAACATATGGATTGTTATTTTATGTCATTTGTGGTCTTACAATGGAATGCAAGGAAGCAATGGACAGAAATTTAAGATATGTATGAGTTGGATCTTGTATCCAATGTTGTGTACAAGAAACGTGGCTCAAACCTCACACTTAGTGATTCCAGTAGGGGAGAGTGGGGACTGATGAGGAAATTTTACTATTGTTATAGGCAATGAAAAATGAGACAGAAGTCAAATGAAAACATGTACCTTTAATTTAGGATGTCTCCTGTCAAACAAAATAATAAGAATGCTTCAATGACAAGGGGCTGTGAAAATATGGCTTCTCCAAAAAAAGTGGTCTTGTGGCTCAACTTGTCCCAGTGTAGGGGCAAGTTTTTTTGATAAAGAAATCTGTTCAGCATTCCACCCATCAAAGTTAGGATTATTGTCTTCACACGCTTTCTCTTTGTTGACTTTTGGGTAAGGGTAGAATTTCTTCAGTAGACAGTGTGGCTCAGATGGAAATCTGTGTCGCTTGGTGAAGCACATCCATGTGTGGGGCATGATGAAGGCAGCTCTGATGTGACGGGGGTTGAAACAATTGTTGGACCATGTGAAGCAGCAAACTAGCTCAGGGTTGGGCCTGTCTGATACCATGGATGGCTTAAATTCCTGACCAGAGAAAATATCTCTATTGTAAGGGGAAATCCCTGTGGACCCGAATCCCCAAGTTTACCCAACAGCTTTTGGTTCACTTTGCCCCACAGACACCATTTTGGGAAAAAACTCCCTGGTTTAGTCATTCAGGATAATTTTCAGTTAAATCATTCACATGGTTTTATATGTTGGCAAATAACCAACGTGTATGGTATATAATTTTAGACCTGCATGAATTTGCTTTGACATAACAGTCATTATACTTGACATGTCTAAATGTTACTTTGACCACCAAAACAGTTGGGAAAAGATTATGCTCAACACAAAACATTTATAAAATGTATAGTAACATGACAGAAAATGTGCAATGTTGTCTAGATACAGGGGGTGGGTCAACTTACCCATTGGCTCGTTTTGCAGCACTCTCCCCTACTATAAGATTTCATAGATCGGAGGGGGGGGGTGCACTACATTCATGAAGGAAGGTACGGCTAATACAATTTGGGATCTAAAGGATGTGGAGTGTGTTGGTATAGAGTTGTATAGGAAGGGAGGTAACACTGTGGTGTTTAATTTGTATAATACATGTAAATCTATACAGCTGGAACAGTTGGAAGAAATTAGATGTGGTACGGGTTGTGAAAAGGTTGTTTGGAGTGGTGATTTTAATGCTCATAATGAGATATGGGGAAGTGAACACAGAATGCAATGAGAATGTGGTAGAGGCATTTATGAATCGTGTGGTCTAGTGTGTGTTAATGAAGGGGGTGGTACGAGAATGTAGTTAGGGCTAATGAATGATTTTTGTAATTGATTTGTGTCTGCGTCTATTGCCAGAAGATGTGAATGGGAAGTGTTGAGAGACTCCATGGTAGGGAGTGATCATTATCCCATTCTGGGTAAGATTAATGTTGTTGTGTGCATTCAGAGCAGGGGGTATTATGAGAGGTGGTGTTTTGAAAAGGCTGATTGGAAAAAGTTTTTGTATTGGTGTGAGAGAGAGACACGTTGAAATTAGTGGGGTTGGTGAATGAGTGCGCTAAAGCGTTAGTGGGTGCGCTTATTTGACCAACAGAGTAAAGTGTTCAAAAGGGATAAGTGATTGGGATGAGGGTTTCGTAATCTGAGGAGTAGTATGTCGGATAGTAGGGTTTTAGACTATCAAAGGAAGAGAGCGGAGGTTAGGAGGATGATTAAGAGAGCCATAAGGGAGGCATGGTGGAAGTTCTGTTCTACTATTGTTGGAGGGACGGACATTTCTGGGTATGCAAAAAGTTTAGAAAGATGATGGGAAAGGGGTCATTTTATGGTGTTGGGCCACATTTCAATCACACCACAGAAACTCAGTCACAACAGACCACGTAAAGTTACAGAGCGGGGTTGCCGAATGCTGAGACACATAGTGCGTAGAAGTGGCCAATGCTATGCTGACTAAACTGCAGAGTTCCAAACCTTCTCTGGCATTAACATCAGCACTAAAACTGTGCGCTGGGAGCTTCATCGCATGGGTTTCCATGGTCATGCATTTCTTTGCATGCTTACGTCACCAAGCACAATGACAAGTGTCAGATTTAGCCTAGGCAGTACTCAAGAAATGGATTGGTTATCAACCAAAACACGCATTAATATGATTTTCATGTTAGAATAATTATTCTGATGTAGAAAATAACAAATAAATTAATAAATATTTTCCTGGTTGGGATTCAGGCTATTTCACCTCTACAAACATTCTGATCCATACCCGCTAACCTATAACATAGAATGTTTGTCTATGATCTCCAGTATGTGATTATTTGTTAGGTTAGGGTGTCTTACTCAGTGCTCATCAAAAATATATTTGTGAAAAAAGTATTGGATTGATTACTTTATGGCATGGTGACATGGTGGGTGTGTTATTTGGTGTTCCACTCAACCTCAGCAGTAGTCTTTTCATGAGGAATGCAGTTTAGCTGGCTACAGAAGCAAATAAGACTGAATCTACCCAGAGTTTGGAGGTTTTATCTGTGACTGACCACTTTCTCAAAGAGTGTGGTAGAAAATGTACCTATTTCGAATTACAATAAAATCATATTACTTAGTTCTATATTAATGGAAATTCAAAGTATGATGCAATTTTTTGTGTGGTTCTGCTCTCCTTGCTAAACAGGATGTGCATACAGCTCATAAGTACAACTAACTTCTTAAGGGCTGCAGACATATTGTTATGCTGATGTCAACAGAACAGCTTGTGAGACAGGCAGTCTAACTATGCACAGGAGGGGGAAGATATCACACAACGCACTGTACTGAGTGTATATACAGTGGGGCAAAAAAGTATTTAGTCAGCCACCAATTGTGCAAGTTCTCCCACTGAAAAAGATGAGAGAGGCTTGTAATTTTCATCATATGTACACTTCAACTATGACAGACAAGATTCTTAATGAATTTAATTGCAAACTATGATGGAAAATAAGTATTTGGTGAATAACAAAAGTTTATCTCAATACTTTGTTGTATACCCTTTGTTGGCAATTAATTTCTGTAAGTCTTCACAAGGTTGTCACACACTGTTGCTGGCATTTTGGCCCATTCCTCCATGCATATCTCCTCTAGAGCAGTGATGTTTTGGGGCCGTTGCTGGGCAACACGGACTTTTAACTCCCTCCAAAAATTGTCTATGGGGTTGAGATCTGGAGACTGGTTAGGCCACTCCAGGAACCTGAAATGCTTCTTACAAAGCCACTCCTTCGTTGCCCGGGTGGTGTGTTTGGGATCATTGTCATGCTGAAAGACCCAGCCACATTTCATCTTCAATTCCCTAGCTGATGGAAGGAGGTTTTTGTTGTGGTAATATTAACAATTGGATGTATTAATTGATTATACACTGCTTACATGTCCAACTCTGTTGTTGCATTAAGAGAGCAAAGGAATGTTGGGGTCATAAAGCTAGGACAGAGGATCTGGTTTGTGTTTGTTGGTGACACCTATCTGTATGCTAAATCCTGTAAATACACCGTGCCCATCTGTTCTCCTTATCACCTCACTGTTCATTGATCTATAGGAATTTGGCCATGAGGGGGTGATACTTCCACCCTGAGTGGGGGCTATTGGGGCACCTGGATAAAAACAGGATAGGGGGAGAACAGATTGGGGTCAGGAAGGGAACATTGTTTTGACACACCCCTGGACAGGGATATACCAAATGCATATGCAAATAACCTGAGTGTATAAGAATGTATGTAACTTTGGAATTGGCAGAGATGCTTCCCTGTCACTCTGGGTGATGGGGAACCAGACTCTCCTTGCAAGTTGTTAATAAACTGTTAATTGTGCTGGACACCTTTGTTGTTACTCTTACCTGCAAATGGTTACAAATTATATTGTATTGATTCAGTAATCTGCCACGATATTTTCACTCAAAATCTCACGATACATGGCCCCATTCATTCTGTCCTTTACACGGATCAGTCGTCCTGGTCCCTTTGCAGAAAAACAGCCCCAAAGCATGATGTTTCTACCCACATGCTTCACAGTAGGTATGGTGTTCTTTGGATGCAACTCAGCATTCTTTGTCCTCCAAACACGACGAGTTGAGCTTTTACCAAAAAGTTCTATTTTGGTTTCATCTGACCATATGACATTCTCCCAATCTTCTTCTGGATCATCCAAATGCTCCCTAGCGAACTTCAGATGGGCCTGGACATGTACTGGCTTCAGCAGGGGGACACGTCTGGCACTGCAGGATTTGAGTCCCTGGCGGCGTAGTGTGTTACTGATGGTAGGCTTTGTTACTTTGGTCCCAGCTCTCTGCAGGTCATTCACTAGGTCCCCTTGTGTGGTTCTGGGATTTTTGCTCACCGTTCTTGTGATCATTTTGACCTCACGGATGAGATCTTGTGTTGAGCCCCAGATCAAGGGAGATTATCAGTGGTCTTGTATGTCTTCCATTTCCTAATAATTGCTCCCACAGTTGATTTCTTCACACCAAGCTGCTTACCTACACGTAACGAGTAGAGGACAGAGTAGCCTCTTAAAGGAGAAGTTACAGGTATATGAGAGACAGAAATCTTGCTTGTTTGTAGGTGACCAAATACTTATTTTCCAATATAATTTGCAAATAAATTAATAAAAAATGTGATTTTCTGGATTTCTTTTCTCATTCCGTCTGTCATAGTTGAAATGTACCTGTGATTAGAATTACAGGCCTCTCTCATCTTTTTCAGTGGGAGAACTTGCACAATTGGTGGCTGACTAAATACTTTTTTGCCCCACTGTAAGCATTAGCTCAACCTTGAACAAAGAGCTCTTGACCAGATTCTGCCCTCATCAGGTCACCAGAGCAGATCGTCAGTGACTTAGTTCCATGATGCAAGTAATGTGTTGTTGAGTGCTGACAATGGTCGTTATTGTTGTTTACCATGCTGTTTGTATTTCAAGAAATAAATCAGATCATTAGCCTGATTTTTAACAAAAAACACACCCTTCCCAATTGGGTAATCCAGAGATAAAGTCCCTAGAGCACTTCTATAGTGAGCAACTTGAAATGCTGTCTTTCTGCAAATGTTTAGAGTTTTTTTCCCTCTGCTCATGGTGCCTTTTTCTGCTTAGCCAATTCAGCCCGGCGATTTTGTTTACATTGGTTTGGAGGATGCTTGCTTCTTTGTGTTGCTTTACCCCCCCATCCATGATGTGTCTCAGGTTTAGTTTTTATCCTGGTCCTTTTTGTTCGGGCTCTTCCTGACTTCCGGATTCTTTGGTCCAGGGAGCTCAGCTCCATTAACACTTTGTGCGATCGCCACACAAAAGACTTGTCTCTCAGACGAAGGCCTGTTCTTGAACTTCTAGACTGTTTGTGCTCCCGCTTGGTGGTCCCTATACGCATGCGTGGTAGGCCTTTGACAATCGGTGCCGGGGCCTTCCTGTGCTACGTAACTTGATGTGCTTGCTTTCCTGAAGTATTCGGGCAAGATCTTTTATATTCTGTACAGTAATTACAGTTTTTCTGATTGTTCTCGACTCATTCTGAATGGCTCTGTTCGTGCTTTTCGCTGTCGAGAATTGTATCTGTTTTTACAATCACAGTGGCTGGTGTGATGACGTGACAGTGATTTACCAGCACAGTTCTTCTGATCTGGAATCATTCTACATCAACTGTAGACCCTTCTACTCCCCCCATGAGTTTGCATTATTTATTCTGGTCTGTGTTTACGTTCCTTCGCAGGCCAGCGTACAGGAGGCGCAGCGCATGCTTGCCGATTAGATACTGGTGTGGAGTGACAAACCCAGACACTTTTGTTATTATCCTCTTGGACTTTCAAAAGGGAAACCTCAGCCATGATCTCCCCAATACAGACAATAGAGACGAGAACATTCTGGATCACTGCTACACTAGAGTCAGTGGTACCTTTCATGCTGTCCCTTGCGTTGTACTGGGTCACTATGACCACGTCATGGTCCACCTGATTTTTGCATTCAGGCAGAAATTCAAGTTCTGGAAACCTGTTGCGAGGACATCAAAGCAGTGGCCCAGTGAAGCTGTGGAGGATCTGAGGTCATGCTTAGAGTGTACTGACTGGGAAGTTTTCAGGACTGCTAACAATCGTCTGGATGAGTTCACAGAGGTTGTGACATCACACATCAGCTTCTGTAAAGGTTGCTGTATACCATCACACACCAGGGTGAGCTATAACAATGACAAACCCTGGTTCACAGCTAAAGGTTGGAAAGGTTGGTTTTTATTGGTTTTACCAAAATTATTTTTTCAATATTTACAGCCAACTGTTAAAAACACATCACCAACATACAAATTCAAGAGACATGTTCACAAGTGAATGTGCTTTAAAATCTCATGTTGAGATGGTGCTGTGCTAAACAGTCTTTGTTGAAGCCCTGCTCCAACCTAAAACCCTCCAGGAAGACGAGGAAAAACTCCCGCATCAAAAACTCTTCTGAGAAAATCCAAGGGAAGAAACCTCGGGAGGAGCAATTCAAGGAGGGATCCCCTCCTCCAGGGACGGCTGGTGTCTGTAGCAGGGCTTCTGTGGTGGCGGTGGTGCTGTGTCT
>JACXGK010007500.1:14289-25213 GCA_016801125.1 Novumbra hubbsi | reverse complement strand
ATATTACCTGTGGTGTAGTAAGTATTAGTAATATTACCTGCGGTGTAGTAAGTATTAGTAATATTACCTGCGGTGTAGTAAGTATTAGTAATATTACCTGTGGTGTAGTAAGTATTAGTAATATTACCTGCGGTGTAGTAAGTATTAGTAATATTACCTGCGGTGTAGTAAGTATTAGTAATATTACCTGTGGTGTAGTTGGCTCCAAATCTTTAATAAGGTTGTAAGCCTCTTGAACATCGTCTAAAAAAAACATATATTGTACTAAAACATTTCTGGTGTCACAACCATGAGACATGAGTGTGTCTATATGCGTTAATATGTCGGCAAACCACGTAGAAGATACTGCATATCACAAATGATGAAAAGGTGAATACTTCAAGCACGTCCACTGGCCAAGTCAATGCCGTACACATTTAAACATAAATGAACACAAATATTCTAGTATATTTTTCTTGATATATAAAGTTCTTGTTACCAAAAAATGTTAAATGGAAAAAGATTAACCAGTGTACGGCGGCAGGAGAGTCTAGTGCCAACCTTGTCTAAGGTAGTAAATGACCAGGTTCAGACGAGCCTCGGAGATTACATCAACCAGGGGGGGCAGCACCTGCAAGGCCCCCTCCCCGCCACGAAACACCACCTGCGGATGTGGAGGTCCGAGGTTAAAGCCAATATGGGATCACGTCACACAGAGGTGGCGACCGAGCTTACCAGGTTATGTCGGATGAGCTCCTTTGCAAACTCGAAGGAGCAGGAGGAGATGTCAATGAGATTCTTTAACTCCGCCTGACAGAGAAAAGAGACCAAATTGAACCACACGACAACAAGGCCAAAACATTTCAAGTAGGGTAAACTAGGTATGCATTCTAGTCCATTTTGACTGTTGAGACAGTGTGTGTGTGTGAGGCTGTTTGACCTCGGCTGCCTTGCCGTTGTAGAGCCTGAAGTGGTTGCAGGCCTTGAGGTTGAGAGCGATAGTGGACTCAGGGACGCTCTGCAAATAGACTGCCAACACCTCCTGGGAAACATCATAGTAGTCCAACTTGTAGTAGCACAGCGCTACGTACACGTTGAGCGCCAGGAAATCTCTGTGGGGGGGGGCAATCAAATGAGTACTGAACGAATCCTGGACGCCGCCCAGCAACAGTGCCCAGGGTTCCGGTATAGGTCAGCACACATGTATTCAGCTCAACCGAGGTGGCCGTCCACCATGGCCGTTTTTGCACTCTAGTGACTCATAGTGGTGGATCGAGTGTCTGCACACTCTACTGTGATTTTTTTTTTGCCAGGGAATGTGTTCTTCTCTGGGTGCCAGCGTGTACTTCCTGGTTGAGCAGGTATGGTAATATGAAGCCAAACAGCACATGTTTCGAAAATGAGAACTCTCCGTTATCTTCTAATAAAAGGAAGCGTGTCCATCAAATGTTCCAATTCTTTAATAGCAGTGGGGGGGACAGTGCGGATGGGCGGATGAGGGGTTTGTCGAATGGCCCTTTATCCAGACATGCCTTTGATAAAGGTCAGTATAAAAGTACCTGTTCTGCAGCAGGATGCGTTTGTAGATGTCAATGGCCTCCTGATAGTGAGATCTCATGTAGTGGATGGAGGCCAGGCTGAGCTGGTCCTCCGTCACGTCCTCCAAGTTCTGATGGAAACACATGAGCTTCTTCTCATCGTTGAACTGGGAACGGGAAAGGATTAGTTGGTTTGGCAAGTCACACAAATGAAGCGTAGGTGTCTTGAATCTACTTCATTCGCCTAGAAGTAACATATTTACATATAAAAGCTACCGCTCTGACCTTGTGAGCCAGGTGGAAAAGCAGACGATTCTGAAGTGCACACTTAGGACCTACAGAACAAATGAGGAAACCTTTTATAGACATACCATAACATTTAAAAATACAGATACATAGGTCACCATACTGACCCTTGTTTGCAGCCTCCTCTGCTTCTCTGTAGAGCCCCAGGAAAAACAGGGTACATGCCAGGTACACCCACATCTCCCCTGGGTCTTCTAACCTGACTGTCAGGGCCCTGTACTCCTGGCATGGAGAAATGTATACATAGAGATTGGTAACATTGCCACTTCTGTTTACAGAAACCACACAAACAGCCACTAACCTCCATTGCTCTCTTGTAATCCCCCAAGTGGAAAGCACAATAGCCAATCCAAAGGTCTGCATGTTCCTCTTTTTCTCCAACATCTCGCTGAAACTGGAAGGTAACACATCAAAAATATCACATAATGCGCTCATGTACTCTCACACGCAAATACACACCTATTCAACATTAACAAGAACAAAGATCTGCTAGGAAAATGTATGCCATGATTGAGGAAAGATTGAGGAAAGAATGTTAACAAGACCCAGAATCTTGTTTCTTCTTTTTCGAATTGGTTACCATTCATTACAGGCCACACATAAAGGAGACATGGGATCCAGTATGGCTACCTCCAAAAGTGTTTGCGCCCCGAGGTAGTCTCTCTGGTGGAGGTATTCCTCGAGGCAAGGTATCTTCTTGGATTTGGTTTTCTTCTTCTCACTAACAGTGGCAGCAGCATCTCCACTTACTGCTGGCTTCACCCTTGACAATATCTAGATATGACAAGGCAGAGGATCGTTATTCTTGACATGACTGCATACACTTTGTTTACAATGTTTTGGTAGGAATGACAGGTTGTAAAGTAGATTTATATATAGCAATAATCCTAATATATTCAAGCAATCGACCTGTCTGTAACGTCACATTAAAAAGGAACACCTTTGCTTTTTGTACAATCTAAGTAAAGTTTATCTTAAATGTTTATAAATTAAACTAATTACCATAGATAGCTATTGTTAGCTAACTGTTAGTAACACTATTGTTTTAACTATTCTACTAAACAACAAGAACGCAGCAAGCAACGCTCGATAACTACAGTAATGTAGTAGTAACAGTGAGTTGCTACACTTACCATTACGGGAACGCAGTTACTCTTGCATCGATGGAGAATAAGGAGAGATGTATATAGTTAACTACGCTAGCTAGCTGGCTAGCATACAAGGGATGTGCATTAGCTTCAGCTAGTACTGAAGTTAAATTAGCTAGATAGCTAACGTTATATATCAGTTAAATACACTTGCAACCTAAAACGTTAATCAGACAACTTATGGTAGCTAGCAATGTGGCAAAAGGTTTTGCAAACCAGTTAACACCTAAACGAAAGTCTGTGATTTCTTTCCCATGTGGGGGTGTGGATTATGCTTTTGTTGCCTAGCAACCTTATTCATAATCTCAGTGGATCAAAGCAAATCAAAATGGCAGCAGAGACATTGAGCACCTTTTCAAATACTTTCATAGGAATTTGGCTCCCGAAACAGCCCCAGTGGCCTAATGGATAAGGCACTGGCCTCCTAAGCCAGGGATTGTGGGTTCGAGTCCCATCTGGGGTGATTGTATTTTCAACAATGTCGTAATGAAGGCGGTCATCGGAACCGGTTTACGAAATGTGGAGCTTATGCAACACCAGCAAATAGCGTAACTCAAATACTGATAATGCATGTATACTCTAATAACCCATGGGGAAACTTTGTCTCGGGGACTACATGAGGATTTTCATATTTAATTGAGATTTTACATTTTTTTTGTATTATGTTAATCATAATTAATTTGCAGGGCACAAATGAGCAAAAGCGGAAACATTGAGACAGTAAATCCCCCCGAAAATAATTAAATTCCGAGTCTGATTAATAAGAATGGGCTGGCGAGCTGCTCTTGAATTCCCTTCAAATTTATGTTCACCTTCCGCAAGCCAGATGGAACTGCCTCACAGACCAGTTTGCCCACCCCTGCTCTAACCCAACTTTCCAGTAATGACACTTATACCATGACCATTGGCTGGTTTAGGAACATATTTATTGGTAAATGCCACTAAACTCTTCTCAAAAGAGCACTAATCTTAATGATAAAACTTGTAGTTAATTGACAATATTACTTTAATATAGGCCACAGACACACCAAACCAATCTTAATTACCCAGACAAGATCATACCTAATGTCACTCAAAGGCAATAGTATGAATTCCAGCTTTATTAATAACCCCAGGTCAAAGATCGACAAGAAACAGGTTTGAAATCAGTCTAGTTTATTGACTGCTTTTGACTCCGGGTGATGGACAGCACTTAAGACCAATCAGCATTGGCACCTCCCCACTCAGAAGCCTGGGCAGTGGGAGCAGCCGACCAATCCTCAGTGGCGGGCTGGGCGCTCCAATCCTCTGTAGAAGACAAGCACGACACATTAAAATAAAACCGTGCATTCAATTCTAAAGTTCCTTAGTATAGACCAGTTGTGTCTCCCGACAGGATCCGTAGCAAGGTTTCAGCCTTCACCACAGGTTTATGAGAGAACTATTCTACCCCTCTGTGTTGATCATATAGGACATTTCAGGTCCTAGATGGGCAAAAAAGGGGCATTACCAATTACACATCAGCCGAACTTACCAGCAAAGCCTTCAGCTGCAGCTGGGACCTTGGCAGGGGCAGCAGCTGAAAGAGATTTAAAAGGTTTCTGTCATATGTACTCTGGTAGACCATCTTTAGAAGCGTTTTACTGTCTCACCATTCCTCATGGCCCACGCTCTTGTATTCATCGCTTACCCTCAATGAATGTCTTACCCTCAATGCCAGAAGGGAACTGCTGGATGGGCACAGAGGGCACGGATACTCCCTCGGACCAGTCGGCCACCTCGGGCTGGGCAAAGTCAGCCGTGGGGGCAGTCCACTCGCCCTGGAACTCCTCCTTGCCGACCGCCTTCTCAGCAGCCGCCTGCTCCTCCTTCTCAATCTGGAACGGGATGAAGACCGAGGTTAAGGACCTCACATTCCCACAACCAAACTCTCCAGTGAAGCATTGACGAGTAAAATGCATAAAGGTTTGTTGTTCCACCACTGATTGAGATTGGTCAGTTACGGTTTCGGACTGCCATCTCACCCACAGGGATGATTTCACTATGCCCTTCCAACGACAACTCACCCAGTCACTGACCTGACCGAGCAAGTGCTTTTAGAAGGGGGGAACGGAGGCTATCACACGTGTTGTGCAGGCTTTTGATCAAACTAAGCAACAAACCACCTGATTAAGCCCACCACAGGCGGAGGTATGGGATTGTTCTGTTCTTAGTGCAGGGCCGGAACAAGCGATATATAAGGTCCTCCAGGAAACCAGCGTTCCACACAGTGGGCAAATCGTAGCACGAGTCATTTACCTCCTCAGGATCTCTGTAGAAGTAGAGATCTGGCATGACCTCCCAGGGGTGTTCCCTGGATATGGTGCCCCTCATCCTCAGCACCTCCCTGGACAGCATCCACCACATCAGACCCACAGAGTGGTGACCCTGGAAACACCACAAGAACCGACGTAAGACCACTTGAAGAATCGGCACAAACAGAACGACTGCCGACATGACCGAAGGTAAGCAGCCTTTTAATAACGATTGTGGCTCAGGTCACTATCAAACTCCAGTCATGGGGCCGGAGCCCTACTGATGTTAGCGAAAACCCGGCCGGATCACTCTGGCACACTTCCGACACCTGAACACCGACAGACGGTGTCAGGCTTTAATTGTGTGCGGCTACAGACAGGGTTCATTTGCATGTCTGGCGACCCCACCCGTTCACCGGTGAGGATGGTAAGTGGCACTGCCGAGGCCTTTCTGACCAGCCGCGTTTACCTTGTTGTTGCAGGGGATGGCGACATCCACGTATCTCAGCGGGGAGTCGGTGTTGCACAGGGCGATGGTGGGGATGTTGACGTAGGACGCCTCCGTCAGCGGCTGGTGGTCAGCACGGGGGTCGGTAACGATCAGAAGGCGGGGCTCGCGGAACGCAGCCTGGATCTGATTGGTGAAGGTCCCCGGGGTGAAGCGGCCGTGGAAGGTGGTGGCACCAGTGGCAGAGGCAAACTTGAGCACGGCCCTCTGATTGGAAGAAAACAATAAGCCTAAGTAGCGCCGACAGCGGCAGAACGGAGCCCAGGGACGTGCCAGGGGAGACGGAGGGCCTCACCTGTCCGGTGTTCCTGGAGGAGATGACGCACACGTCAGCGGGGTTCTCGATGGCCACTATGGCGCGGGCGGCCAGCAGCAGCTTCTCCCAGGTCTTCTTCAGGTTGATGATGTACACGCCTGGCACAAAGAAAACCCAATGGCGTTCAGGTTCACGGCCGACAACGACGTCCCAAACCTACACTAATGGATGAGGGCACCGTTTAACACACCGGAGACAGAACCAAATACTGCGATAGATGTTCCACCACTGATTGAGATTGGTCAGTTACGGTTTCAAACCGCCATCTCACCCACAGGGATGATTTCACTATGCCCTTCCAACGACAACTCACCCAGTCACTGACCTGACCGAGCAAGTGCTTTTAGAAGGGGGAACGTAAGGACATTAACAACGTGCAAAGTTGGAATAGTTACATAGTGTGCAGGCTTTTGTTCCCACCCCGCACTAACATCTGATTCAGTTTATCGTGGTCCATGGGAGGGCTGGAACAAAAACATGCACACCATTAGCAGTCAAATTGCACGAGAGCTTCAAAACACATGGAGGAAAAAAAAAACTCAACTTACCATCACTCTTCCTCTTGTAGGTGTAATGCTCCATCTGGAAGTCCATGTTGGTTCCTCCCAGGTGAGTTCCAGCTGCCAGAAACTTAAGCACATCCTCCTCCTTCATCTGCAGCACATCCAGACCTCCGGACATCGTGACCACTTTTCCTAAGTTACGAGTTTAGTGGAAAAGCTGGAGGGGAAAAGAGTGACATTTGCATCATAAAAGGTCGTTAGGAAACCCGGTAACCTCCGGCAAGCAAATCGTTGTGGCTCAGGTCACTATCAAACTCCAGTCATGGGGCCGGAGCCCTACTGATGTTAGCGAAAACCCGGCCGGATCACTCTGGCACACTTCCGACACCTGAACACCGATAGACGGTGTAAGGCTTTAATTGTGTGCGGCTTAGCTAGCGGCTAATATCCAATGACAGACATTTAGTATCGTGTAAACATGGCTAGCTGTAGATCTGTTAGATGTTATTGTAGTTCCATAGCATCTCAACTAAAGAAAATGCTAAGATTCAGATTGGTTGAGGTGCAGTAACGCAACCACCAAGTTACCCCATGAACCCAATTCACACGAAACCTCCAATTAAATAACTACATGTTGGAAAAACAATCAAGAAACGTAAATGGGCAACTTTATATACAAAATCCGAGTGGAATCCCTTTTGTCAGCCAATTACTTTTACTAGACTGCTTGTTGGACGAGGTGCTATAAGAGCATGCGGACTAATAGCCAAGGCTTAAGGCCTAATACACTAACATCACTTTGCTAGCCACTTCCTAATTGTATTTTCACAGAAAATGTTACAACTTCAACCGAATTTCATAAGAGTCCGTAAAACATATCAGGGGGATTCATTCGCCACTAAAAAGTAGAGAAAATATAAATTTGTCATCTCACCACGAGACAACGCCGTATGGAGTTCTGTTCTTCACGGTAAAAGAGAGAGATACATGGAAGTGACGACTATATATACTTAGAAAACAACCAATCGCCATCCATTTCCTCCTACACAATACAAATAAGTCGCAACATCCAGTGTCCAGTAGATGGTAGTGAAATACAATTATGAAGTGTTATGACAAAACCCATACAATATGTTCATGATTAAAGGGCTAACTTAACGTCACTAAAAGAGTTCCGATTTTAAATGGACAATAAGCAGTTGCAACATGGCTTGACTTACATTGATGACTTGCACACATTGATTAATAAATGAAGGATAAATTAAATGGGGAAACCTCAGGAAATATTTGAAACAACATATCTTATTTTAACGTATGCTTGTATTCATGGCAATAGTACATATGCCCCTTTAAATATATTCTAGTATGAACACTTTTAGGCATTGTCACATTACACATTTTCTTTCACACCGTTCAGTTCTGTCAGGTCTGGCCTGGTCAGCCAGTGTAACCTTTTATTTAACAGAAACACTTGCTGTACATGCAGGCAATTTCTGAATGTACAGTCCAAGTAATAGGAGACCGAGTAGGTTTACTTATAGATTAGTGATGTCCTTTTGCATGTGTACGTGCATATTTTTTTGGATACATGTTGCTTTATAAAGATTGTATGTATGAGGGCAAAGACAGTGGGCTAATGTTTCAGAGATCTGTCCCTAATGGAGAACTCTTCCTCTGTGATTGTTGGATAGGTCATCAAAGGATGCCTTTTCCTAACCTCAGTCCATTGATAAGAAGTCTTAGTGCCTGTAGACTGGCACCCCAGTAATATTTGTATAAATCACTAACTGGTCTTTTGAGATCATCAAAACAAAACAATGTAATGCGACAAGGTATTTGCTTAGTCACAAGACACTTGTCTTAAATATATCGTATGCCACATCGTGCCAACAAGAGCAAAGGCACCTAAAAGTTTCACTAAAGGTTAGAAAGGACCCCAAATGAAAAATAACTGAGATAAGGCCAAGGGATGTAGCCTGTCACTCGGGTATCACTTTGTAGGCCGACAGAGGGTAGTTAAAACAGCAACACAGTGGAAAAGCAACAACATCATAAACCAACTGAAAAAAATCTATGCAACACCAGGGGTTATATAAAAATTGGGGGTTGTTTAATTAAATTAAAAACAAACAGGCACCGCATCGGTCTAAGCAAACAGACATACACATACTGAAGACAATAATCATATTTACTCACAATAATCATATTTACTCTATATTCACAATAGCAATGGCAATTGATGCCAAGGCAGGAAAGTGGTGGCACAAAACAAAATTCAGTGTAGTGGTAAGATTTGTTAGCGCGACAGAAAACCTGAAAACTCCAAACAGGGCTGAAGAACTCCCGATTGGCCAGTATCACCAGTCACTCCAGCCCCTCTGGTGCTGGGATAAATTAACGTGCATTGAGTTCCAAAGTGCATTTATTCACTGACCGACACTGAAATGGATGAAATGACTTGGTAACATTATCTGTGACTTCAAGTAACCTTTGACTAACCTGGCGTATCTCTCAACAGCCTATATCAAAGATAAAGTCTGGGATTGTATTGGGTGAGTAACCCTGTGCAACTGGTTTATTATTATTGACGATGAAGGACTGACATCAGTTTCTCTCTGCCCTATAGTGCTACAAGCTTCCACTGGGCTCTCCACAGAAAACAGATAATAATTTACTGTAGAATAGCATCTCCTTATCATTGACTATGTGATCTTAAATACTATCTGACACATGACACATTCAACACCATAGATTAAAACAAAAAGAAGAAAAATACACATCTGTGCTTACATGTTATTAAAAAAAAAAGAACTATTCTCAATACTGAATACATAGACCTATTTATTTACACAATTTATTAGAGACCATCCTGGACCTTGTCAGTGCAACACTGATATGGATTCTGTATTTAGCTGGGCAGTACATATTATTGCACAACGCAGCAAAAATGTTTTGCAACCAAATAAACAAAAACAGGCCTTTTGTGTTTGACAGTTGGAGTTAATCTGTCAGTTTTTTTTTAAATATTTTTGCTGATGAATATGACCCGCGCAATACAGAGATGCTAAAGGTGCATGTTTATGGAAGCAACGTTGACTATTTGTCACAACGCTACAGCCCAGATAGGCTCCATCTTGCATTGTTTGTGGTCCAATGAGAATGCCCCCGAGCCAAGCTGTTATCTACAGCTCTGGGACCAACCAGCACGCAGGAAAAGATACAGAAATGCCGCCCGCAAGCTACTTTAGGATGCCAAAGTTTCCAATAGCATAGCTTTTAGCTAAATGCTAAGGACCACTACGTGACGGTAAATGTAGTGTTACCCGGAGGGTGTACATTTGCAATGTGATACATTTTCATTGTCTTCGCAGTCGGAGAGAAAGCAGGTCTTTTCACAGCGGTAAAGGAATGTCCTTAAAGGTCGGGGTTGAAGTAAAAATAAGGACAGACACGCTCCACCTCAGGCAGACGCCTTAACATTGGACAAACACAGGCAGTAGCAGGCACACACCATCCACTCCCCATACGCAGACCTCTTTGTTTCCTAACATTTTTTGCAGTGTTAAGTCTCCACACGCCCCGGGTTCTCTGCAAACAGGTGCCTGGCGTGAACTCCTCGCTGCCTCCTACTCCTCTTCCTCCTCATGACTTCAGGCCCATGCGGGCCATCAGCTGCTCGTAGACGGTCCAGGCCATGGCCGCCATCAGGGTCCTCCTCAGGGAGCGGGGCACGGCGCCGCGGAAGAACCCCCGGAGGCCACGCTCCTGGAGGTTTTGGGAGGCAGACGTGGGGGGAAAGGCACGGCACACAATGTTGAGGGACGTTCGTTAAGGCTGGTCGACCTATTGGAAAACAGCTCTGCTTCTAACAGCAAGCAGCCACGTCGCTGTGGTTTCAATTGGTCAACAAATGTAATAACATGAAAGTATATGTTAGCGTGTGTGTGTGGGGGGGATAAAACAGCAGTAGCAGAGACAAAATACGCCTTTTCCACACGAGACTGAACGCGTGTCACTCTGGACGAGAGCGTCGGCTGAATGGTTCAAAAAGGAAAGGACCCCAGCGTCTTTCGCGGAACCCCCTTACCTTGTATATGAACACCACGGCGTCCTTCGTGGTCCAGTGGGACGGGCTGACCTGGATGTGGGTCTTGACCACGTCGGCCGGCTGGGTGGCCATGGAAGCGAGGACCCCGGCCGCCACCCCGCAGCCGAAGTTCACCAGCGGGGCGTAGGGGGACACGCCCACCTCTGAGGGGCAGAGGGGAGGAGGTATGACACGCGTACTCTTGACACGCGCTCAGTGGGATTGTTCTGCTAAGGCGGGGGGGGGGGGGGGGGGGGGGGGGGGGG
>JACXGK010007500.1:0-14189 GCA_016801125.1 Novumbra hubbsi | reverse complement strand
GCTCCTATCACACTCATGTAGTTGTAGCGTCCACTCTGCACAACACACAGAGCCATAGGTTAAGGTCCATTTGACCCTGGCCGATTTGGAATGGAATTTAGCCAGGGCCCGGTACGTTCTGTTTACATTGTTTCCCCCAAGTCGGGTTTCTTCCTTTGGGATTTTCCAGTGTTTTCTGGTTATACATGGAGACCACTTCTGAGATACAAATAGAACGGTGCCCTTTAAATCGTTTGCCCACCAGCAAGAGAACATTGGTTGGTGTTTTTTCTGCATTGCACGTAATATCTGAATTGACTAAGGAAATGGCTACAGGATTGATGCAAACAGCTAATTATGATGTTGTAGCTGTAAGCGGTAGGCATAACTATCTTAAAGCTTAGTGGCAAGTGACAACATTGGTAAATTCCGTGATTATAGGAACCTACAAACCAAACACAGACAATCAAGCAATCTTAAAAACAAAGAACCAGAGACAAATCCCCTTCTGGAAACCTTCTCCGTGAATATCGAAACGTCATCCTCAAACAGGTAAAGTGACTAGCAGGTGACACCACAAATTAAAACATCGCGTCACATCCGCACCGCCCCTTCCTCCATCTTTAGTTTCCCGGGCAATCGATTCACCCACTAGGTGGCAACATCAGTCCCACGCGGCCTCCTCTCTTCGGTACCAGGCTGTAATGCAAATCCACCATCCTAATCTCTATCACTTATTCATCCTCCAGGCCACACACACCAGAAATATCCCTCGTCAAGCTGGTGCTCTTCCAACGATCTCACCGAAACGCCAAATGCAGTATTCCGTCACTGAGCCACCGTCCCCATCACCGCCCCCTCCCACCCTCCTTTACCCCAGGGTTTCGTCACGTCTCCCCCTCACCTCGAAGCGGGTCTTGATGACGGTGACGGGCAGCATGCAGACGCCCGCCACGGACCGAGCCCCGGCCCCCAGCAGCACCGCCTCCCCGGCGTTGGGGCCCCGGCCCTCCGGGAAGAAGTGCTGCTTCAGGGAGTAGAAGGTGCTGAAGTAGATGCCCACGCCGGGGATGCAGCGGACAAACGACTGGGGGAGAGCAGACGGCAGGGGGGGTGTTTACAGTCGTCTCCTACACACACAACCCGGACCCACAGAACCACCCAGAGAGAGAGAGAGAGACACTGACCGGAGACACTCCCTTCCACAGCGCCAGGATGTTCTCCGTCCGAATCACCTGGATGAACACGGTCATCATCCCCACCTTGGGAGCTCTGCAAGGGCACGAGGCTGGTTAAACACGGACACACTGAGCCAAGATGGCCGCCCTAATGGCATTAGAGCAGACAACGGCGTAGGAACAAAGACCCCGGACGTATCAGGCTGGCACACCTGTAGGTCAGTGCACAACACCTGTGGTGGACGGCATTCCATTCAGCAGTTGCTTGGTAACGGTAAGGACTGTATGTCTAACAGGTGTCTAATTACGAGGTGGTGTGTCCAAGTGGCCCCTATGGGTGAGTCGGGGGTCTTTTATTTTCTCTCAAGGTTTTAGTAGGTGGGAAGACATTCCGTAATGAGCAATATAGAATTAAACCTTGGGCATCTCAGTGTGAATTTCTAAAGCATTAGCGTCAACCCCATACAACGGCCTGGATTCATGTGAAACCATAAGCAGGTGTCACCAGCCAAGCCCCACAAGGCACATTGCTTTATCTCCATTGTGTTCAATATGACAAGACTCCATTCTCCTCAAAGGCTAACAGTACCGCACCCTGGTCTACCACCCATATGAGGCTGTTGGAAACTCCTTCATACCCAGGCTTCATGTTGTTCTGCATGGTCTGCAGGCGCGTCTTCACCAGGTCCAGAGGCTGGAAGAGCAGCGTGGAGCAGGTACCGCTCAGGCTGCCACACATGAAGGCCTTGAGAGCCGGGTGGGCCTGGAGAAGGGAGGGGAGGGGCAGGACTGGGGTCACCGAGAGGCAGCCTGTACAGCTGGACATTCGGTCATTCGGACTGGAACAAGGGCACACGATGAACCCACATGTTGTTGGGTTATCCACGCCATTCACAGTTTCATGAAACCTTTGTTGTCAATCTTTGCCAGAGCTTGTGCCAATTTATGGAAAATAAAAGATAACAGATACATCTCATTTTAACCCTTTATTCACTACTTTGATAGCTGCGCCTTTGCCAGCAATCACATTTAAGCTTTCTTGGGTATGCCTTTACCGGCTTCACACAACTGGATTAAGAGGGTTTTGCTTTGTCATAAGTGGGTATTAGGTATAAACTAAAGGCAAGAAAATATCATTCATTTAGTCAATAGTAAGAGAAAATGCGGAAAAGGGGAGGGTTCTGAATACTTATAGGGCACTGTGAGTGCGTATGTATTCCTGACACGTACACACATAAAAAGCACGAGTGCCCAAGTCACAGGCGACAGAAAGATACAGTATGTGGCCAATAGACACATACATTCACGGCCACCACAGTCAGAACACAGACGGCCCTATGAACACACAAACACTGCACGTGATGAAGATGTGTACAGACATCACACACACACGCACAGAGAGCTGTCACCCTGAATCACACACGCTCAGCGTTAGCATTATGCACGCGCCTGGCGGGGACACAAAGAGAAAGACGCAGTCACACAGCTACAATGCTAAGTACAGCTACAGATGGAGGGATATGCCACACCAGGACTGACCCCACTGAGGCCAACCGTCCATTGTTTGGTTAATTAGCTGGTGGGCAACTGACCCCCAACCACCCACGTTACAGGGGACCACTGGTTGGTGCCAGTCGAGGGGAAGAACCCGGCCTGTGTTACAAACAGTGTTCGTAAGAGCCGTAGTACGCAAAAACTGTTGGTGACGCTTGGACATGGCATCTTGGGTCTGTATCACAAATCTGGTTTTGCTATGCAGACCCTTGGGCTTTCCCTAAAAAAAAGGTTGCGGTTTTAAACCATGGAAACATACATGTTTTGAATAATGACCAATTGATTGATTAAAAGACACATCGAATCTTGGTACACCAGCGTATTTTGTTTGAGACAGCACACTCAAGTCATCATTCGGTTCTTCTAAAAATATTTAGGTCTTGTAATGAACTAATTTGTCCATCCTCTGATTTAATAGATTACTTCCATCTTTAGGCCTACATTCTAAATTGTACTACAATATCCACTGAAACTGCACTGAAGAATGGAACTAACACAAAGAACAAAAAACTGCAACAAATATTAAAACATTTTTTTTTTTAAATGGTATGGCTAACAACTTGTCGTTGCATTGTCTCTCTACAACGTATCCGTCTTTCTCCGTCTAAAAACGAAAGGACAGTGAAGCCCTGAATGGACGGCAAGACGGAGTTCAGGGTGCATGTGGAGTCCAGTCCAGTCACGGTAGTAGCGCTACAGGCCCAATGATTAAAACCCTAAAAGAAGATGAGAGACCCTGAACCACGGAGCGACAACATACAACCAGGACATACTGCCTTACACAACCAGCCTACTAAACTATATCTTACATGCCGGGGTCAGAATGTGGGGGAAACGGTCTTATGCACGTGCATGTGTCATTTATTTTGATTCGATTGCTTGGGTGTGTAGGCAGGTTGAAAGAGGATATTGCTATTTAAGAGGCTGGAAAGGTTTTGACACATCTAATACACTCAGACACTTACAGATGACATGGAAAATGGACAGACAAAAAAAACAACCTGCAATGCCTTTTTGCAAACATAAACAAAAATGCACAACAGAGGGGAAAAGAAATGAAATACTCACCCACACACACACACACACACACTTGACACCCACTACAACACTGACACAGGAACACCGCTGTCTATCCTCCATACCTTTCCCAAGATGCCGGGCGGTTTGCCTTCTTGACAATCCGGCTTCTGTTGCATGTCTCCCTCTTTCCCCTCTCTCCGCCTGGCTCGGTGCTGCTGCTAACGGCATATTACCAGTAAGCCATCTCCACCCCGCTCCCCCTCCTCTCTCTCCCCAACACACAACGTCTTTCTGCGGCTACCTCTCTCCAAACTCCCACCCCCTCCGCAGTGGATAAACAGGCTACGGGATTCTCTATCTCGCTCAAACACTCGTGGATTCAAGTGCACGCGCGCACACACACACACACACACGGACAAACATACAACTGTATCTCCCTCCACCAAATGCCTTCTTGAAAAAAAATGACATGAGTCATGTAGTGGATGTGTGTGTGTGTGTCTGTGAGTGAGACTGTGTGTGCCACAGAACACGGCTCCCTGATTGGATGGTGGTGGGAATCTGTTACTTTGTTCAGTACGTTCGTCTTCTCCAGGCTAGTGCGACATAGAAAGTCTAGTAGAACATTAAAACGATAACACAGAAATAGATATATGACAGCCGCTACTGTCAAGTCATGTGCTTTGGATTACTACCTATTATGCTCAAACGACCCACTCCACAAAAGACAACGAATTCCCCGTTTCCTACAGGACACCATGGCAACAAGCACTAGAGACCAATGAGGGGCCGGGGGTGAATGGGGTAGGCCCCACATCCACCCGTTGCCGCTGACAGACCAGTGGGGTTCAGGCTGAATAGACCATTTTGGCATGATCTTTGTAGAACCTAGTTGGACCTAGATTTGGTGTATACCAGTAGCTCCGTATGAACAATCAAGTATCTACTAACGTGGCAATGTCCAGTTGCAGGTGGTTTGGGAAAAGGCGATAAAACTTTGTTCTTACCATCTATGGCATTTTCTGAAACTGAATACTGTCATTACTGTCAAGGGACACTTGTTGGGTCAAATCACAAATGGAGATAGTAGATCCACGTTATTTTAATGTTCCACCTACACTTGACATGCAACAATGGCAGTCCAACATTACACATGAACCAAGCCTGTCTCAACAACTAGTTTGGATAATAGTCAAATATTGCCCATGAACCCAGGAATTCGGACGACATCTCTGCCGACAATCTGGACAATCAAGGTTATAGCCAATTGGGATGCACTCACACGGACAATATACTGTATAAGGCTAAAAAATCGTCCTGAACACTAGTTTGTATAGTAACTTACTAGTGCCAACTCCATCGTAGATGATGATGACGCGGTGGATGAATCCTGAACGATCGAAGAGCGCGCCTCCTTCCCTTCTTTGTCCGTCTTCTTGCTGTTTATTTGAAGCCCCAACTAGTGAGAAAATGTCAAGGTTTTGCAGGGGGTGCCATGTCAGATTGAATAGCGAATATAGTTGCTGACTTCTATATAGGTATTAGCCGGGTGGTCAAGGGTCATGTACACGGCACGTGACCGCATTGGTCCGCATACCTTACCTGGCTCTGAAGTTAGGGACCGATGACTTCATTCCGCCCAGATACTGTCATTTTGCCGGTGACAAAACAGACTAGCTACATCAACCAAGGAAACTACACTGGCTTGCGACTAGTTGTTCGCTGAACTACACGCCAATTTAGCTAGTTAGCAATATGGCCTGTGTTGAGTTGCTGAAACTTAGGTAAATTACCTTTTACGTGTAATAACCCTTAATAGATGACTATTAAACTGGCTCACCAAAATGTCTTAAGATGACCAATTAACGTGTCGTTAGCTAGCTTGATTTGGACGTTTACGTTGCAGTCTTGGCTAATGTTAGCAGGCTAACAACAGTAGAATAATTGTCTGGCTTTTGAACAAAAACTTTTGACTGCTCACACCAAAGCAACTATAGTTAGCTAACTTATTAGCTAGCAACTTATAATGCCACTAAATGTTCGCATTGAATACTAAGCGCAGTCTTTGCCTTCAACCGTGTGTTGTTGCTGTCAACGACAATGTTCCTGTCGACGTCCGTGAATGTCAAATCCGCAGTGGGTGCGTAGTGCGAGATGAGAAGTTCTCCCCACTTCGCCCCAAGCCCCTCCTACGTACAGGCTTGGCCAACCGGTTGTGAACCGGTTTTAGCCAGTGGTTTCCGATCTGAACTCTTCAAACCAGAAGAGGGAGCAACATTTCTGCTCGTTGGACTCCTCTGGTGGTGTACTTTAATAACGTGACCTTAGTATAGTAAGTCTTACAATAATAAAGTTAAACAAATAAAATAGTCACACTAATGGAATTAAATAAACATGCAAGTAATGGAGTGAAACAATTAGACATATATACTCATTTAAATGTTTATTGCAATATGGCATCTGAAAATTAAAATGCTATAAAACATTTTCATTGTACCCATCTAAGACAATGACATCTGGGTGACATTTTAGCAAAAGCAGCCTTTTCCACCATTTCCTGTGCAGAATGTATCTTATAGCTAGTAATTTGTTAAAGTGAGTTATAACAAAAGACAACAGATCAGAGATTGAGAATCTAGAAATACAGTACATTGACCCAACATTTAAGATTACCACTCCCACCCATGTTCAAAGGCAAAAACATGAATTTTCTAATCCACTACCACATTGACATTTCAGCAGGACATGAAAATCTATTCAAACTGTTCTTAGTCAGGAAAACCCCAAGAGGCCTAACAAAAAAGATCCCCCAATGCCAAGTATGTTTTCAGTTTAAGGCTACTAAACTCAATTAATGTATCTAGCTTTATTTCCGGTGTGAATGTTAACGCAAAAGTGCCTATGTAACAGTGAAAGTGATTTTGTCTTTGTGCCAACAAGTGGGGATTTTTTTGGGCTTTATAGTGCTTAAACTAGTACCAGTGAAAAACAAACATTTGACAAACCTACATCAGCTAAACCAAATTGAAATACTGCAAGAATGTCCCAAAACATTACATAACAGCTAAACATAACCATTGCAAATAACCTCAACAGTGAAACAAGCTACTGTGAAAGAAGCTGGATGCAGTTTAGCTGGAGATACAGTTCATCAAAACATTAACCATGTGCCAGAAAATAAGATGTACTTTTTAATTGTTCTAATAACGTTTTTAAACCATTTATAAATCGCAATCAGGCAACACTGGTTGCAGTATATTGCCAATACACCATGTAGGAAGTCAAGGAATGTGAGTAAAAACAGCAGTTATCCATGCATTGTATACTATGAACCATTAGCCACACCAACACGGCTTAATTGGTTGAACATGCACCAAAAACAGCAAGGAAAACAAGCTGAATTTATCGGAATAATGTAGAATAGTCATAATGGGTATATGAGTATAAACATCTTGAGAATGCAAGTGTCAAAACCTCCTTAGATAGAAAAACTAAAGAAAGAAAACATTTAAATTCATTAGGAATATATAAATTTGGCCACCCATCAGTTTTAGCGAAGTTGTATTGACTTAGAATTAGAGCGTTTGCCTAGCTACATATGAATAAGGTAATTTCCTACCTCAAAATAAGAAACTAGAACCTGAGGAGAAAAGCTCAAATATTGAAAACCAATCATTGAGCAGACATGGCTGATTGTTGTAACAGTCATAGAGATATAGAATAGGCTCCATTTATGGAACACCGTTGTCCTGATGAAATACTACGGATTTCCAGAGTTGCCAATGTAACCGTCGGATCGTCTGTAGCCCTCACTCATGTGTGGGCTCAGATGTTTCGCTGGGCAAGTCGGTCTCCTCGTCGCTTTCCCCCATGCCTGTTCGATTGATGATCCGGCGCATGTTGGATGGCGGATCCCCGCGCCTGTAAATAAACAACGCAGTGAATATCTAACATTTTACCAGGATGTTTATCGTTCAGGAACAGGTCACCATGTTGAGCAGCCCCCAGAGGGTTCAGACTGTCCTTAACACTCAAGGAAAACTATTTATTTATTTTTAAATCAGCGAGGTAAGACGCTTACCTGAGCTTGCTCTTCAAGGTGGTAACCTCACGGTTCATGGCATCATGGGACTCCGTGGCGTCCTCCAGCTCCCTCTGCAGCTTCCTCCGGTTGGCGTTGGCCCGTGTCACTTCCTCCTCCGCCTCCTCCAGTTGACGCTTCAGCTGGCGCATGCGGACATTTGCCTTGTCCGCCTGTAAAGAACAGAGGCGTTTTGGTGCCCGAGTCCACGTACCATATTCCCTTACCGTAACAAGTGTTTGTACGTGGTCCAAATTAGAACATCCAGGGCGTTAATATGAAGACACAACCGGATTGCATTCTTTGGTCACATTCAACCTGGGAATACACTCCTAGAGCTACAGTAAGAGCAGGTCGGACATGGAGCTCTGTGACTTACCTCCACTTTGAACTGTTCTGCATTGCGCCTCTCATCATCAACCTGCAACAAGACTTCTTTCAGCTTCTTCTCCGTGCGCTTGACCAATCTAGAGGACTGCTGGCGCTCCCTGATAACAGAAGTAGGTTAGTAAATTGATGACCCTTGAAAGGGACTCTTTCTCCCTACTGGCCTCTCAAGTCACAGGATGTAGACAAACAACTGGAGATAACACTATGGAAAAGGGTTCATCATACTTTGATTCAATGTCCAGCTGCTCCTCCAGCTGCAGTATCTTAGCCTCAAGGGCGGTGATGGAGGCCTTGAACTTGGACTTGACCGCCCCTTCCAGCTCTCCAAGCTTAAGCTTCATCTCCTTGTTCTGGCGATCCAGCTGGGCCCGTGCCCCCTCCAGCCTCTGGGCGGTACTTCGCTCTGCTGTCAGCTCGGTGGTCAGCTGTTCAGTCTATAGGTTCAACAAAGAGGTGTTGCGGAATGCCGTGCCAAACGCTTCTTACCTTTTACAAACTAACTAAGCGGTCTCGATCTTCACAAAAAAAACGTTACCTGCAGCGTGCTTCTCTTCAATCGGTCGTTGACCATTTCAGTGCTCAACTGCTCCTCCTCCAGTTCCTCCTCCAGCTTAGTGATACGAGATTCCAGCCTTCTCTTCTCATCAACTGTCAAGGAGCTGAAGAGATATGTTGTGGTTGGGAGAAAGACACATTACAAGTAGTAGTACAAGTGCTAGAACAATGAAGAGTCTGAAACAATGCGTGCGTCGTACGTCTTTGTGGCATGGCTGTTAATTTCTTCCTGCAGTTCATCCCTCTCTGCCTGGGCCTGCCTCTTGGCTTTCTCAGCAGACGCTAGCTCCTATGGAAAACAAGAGGTGTCAGGAAACGCAAAAGTAAGACGGTAAGGGCCGAGCGATAGATGCAGTGAGAATCCCGGAGACCACAACGGTCGTACCTCCTGGTGATGAATGGCGTCACCCTCCATGGTCTTGACCTTTTTCTCGTTCTCCTTGGCCAGATTGAGGAACTCGTCTCTGGAAAGACGCAGGTCGTCCAACTCTCTGATCTGATCTTTCATCTGAGCCTGGGAAGACAGCCAAATAACTTCGATCATGCCATTCTAACAAATGGCCTGGCTCGCTGTAAGAGCAGAACAAAGATTCTACGAGACTTTAAAAGCAGGCACGCATGTCTGCGCACAAGTGAGGATACCTGGAGCTTCTTCAGTTGTTTAAGAGCCTCGTCACGACCTTTGTTGGCCGTATCGATGCCTGCCTCCAGGTCCTTCAGGTCCAACTCCTGCTTCTTCTTGGCTGCTACGGCCAGGGCTTTCTGCCTCCGCTCATCCTCCAGCTCAGTCTCCATCTCGCGCACCTTAGGGACAAGAGAGAATACACAAATGTTGGTAATAAATGTAAAGACTTCTTTAGAAAGGAATTCGACAAGTAGTTAGTCTTCAGCAAGGCCTTTACTAATAAAAAGCAATTCTTTAAAACAATAAACATTTCATTTCTTAAAATAGGCAGTTTTCCCATGAGCCACCCCCCCTCCCCCATTAGGTACCAAATGAACAACTCATGAACAACATGCTAATGAATGACGGAATCTTCAGCCTACTGTACCTGTTTGACCAACAGCTTTCTCCTCTCTTCACCCTGTTCATCTCTGGCCTGCAGGTCTCTGTCAAACTGGGCCTTCATGGCCTGCATGTTGACCTCCAAGCGTAGCTTGGCATCTTCGGTTGTCTGCAGCTCATCTTCCAGTTCCTCCAGCTGAGTCCTCATCTCCTCCACCTGCTGATCCATGGCACGCTTGGCTTTCTCTAGCTCGTGGACCTACAAAGAGACAAAAAGCTCTTGTTGTTCTGAAGGGGTTGGAGAGGCCCACTGCATTACATTTGTGGCGGCATTTGGGAAGATTCGAGAAAATCCTTAGTACAGTAAATTTCAAGTCTTCAGGTCTAACTTCCTCAACGCTTGAAGTTGTAGGAGACTTCTATTTTGAAGAGGCTACAAGAACAAGGAGTCAACAAAAGCTTTAGAAAACAAGCCATCTATAGAGTTTGCCAGTTCTTCAACCTAGAGGCAAAACCAAAACACTGATGATCTTACGCTCTTGCCAACGTCGTCCTTGGATGAGACCAGATCCTCCATCTCAGCCTTAAGGACTTTGTTGGCCCGGTCTAGTTCATCCTTAAGGGCATGCATGGCCTCCAGGTCACGGGCGAGAGTCAGGGCCTTGGTCTCCTTCTCCCTGGCCTCAGCCTCAGCCCGGTCCCTCTGCTCAGCATTCTTGCTGGAGATGGTCTTCTCCTCAGCCAGGAGCTAGCGCATGAATAAGAGGTCTTTTAATAGACAGTCATTGGAAGTTCACACAGAGGTCAGGAAATGTTATTTGTTTTGTTGTTGAAGGACAAATTATAGTACTATATATATCCAGCAAAGAGTCCTTCAGGGCTGCCGTGGTGGCACCCATCGTCACCACTACCAACCCACACACACCTGGTCGAACTTCTTCTGCTTCTTCTCCAGGTTGGACACGATGGTCCTCTGGTTGTCCAGGTCCACCATCATGTCGTCCAGCTCCTGCTGCAGGCGGGTCTTGGTCTTGTCCAGTTTGTCGTAGGCGGAGGTCTTCTCCTCCACCTGTTGGATCACACTGTCCAGCTCCCGCTGCAAGCGCTTCTTGCCCTCTTCTGCTCCCTCTGCGGACTGGGCCTCCAGCTCCACTTTCTTCTTCATCTCCGTCACCTGGGGAAGTGGAGAAGCAGTTGGTAGAAATGTGGGAGTGGGACAACATGAAGTTGGGGAAAAAGGGACATTTGAGTAAATTTGCCAAATCAAGCATCATTCTATGCATTTGACATGGATCACGTCATGGATCATGGTGCTACCAACCTGAGACTGAAGGACATGCATCTGCTTCTCCAGGTTTTTCTTGGCCTCCTCTTCCTCCTCCAGCATCTCTTTAAGGTTGCCCTTCTCATCTTCGAGTTGACGTAGACGAGTGGACAAAGCAAGCTTCTGACGAGTCTCCTCCTGGAGCAGCCCCTGCAAGTTAAAAATCAAGGAAGAGGATGAAGGCCAGTTATAAAAACACATTGAATGGTCTGGTTTGAGTGAGTGAGTGAGTGTGTGTGACCTTACCTGTACATCCTGCAGTTGAGATTCTACAGCTGAGAAGTCTTTGGTTGCCTTGATAGACTTGCCCTCCACTGCACTCAACATGCTGGTAACATTGTCCAGCTCCACCTAGACACCAGACAAAGAACCATCCCCATCACATTCATACATACAACCAAAGAGGGTTAAATTGTAAAGTGTTGTACCACCCAGGCACAGATACAACCCTTTGTCACACATTACTAGACCAGTCTATCCATCCAGCCATACCTGCATCTTGGCCATCTTGCTGGCCAGATCCTGTCTTTGCTTCTCGCTCTCTGTGTGTTTGACCTGCAGCTCCTGGACTTGGGCCTCAGCCTTCTTCCTGCGGTGCTCAGAGTCATTCTTCCCCTGGGTTAGGCTCTGCAGCTCAATGGCTAGCTCATTTTTCTCGCTCTCCAGAGCTTGCTTGGCTTTCTCCATTGATACCTTGTTCTAAAAACAGAGCAGGCCCAGGGAAATGCATTTTACAGGCGATTCTCCACCATATGAACATGACTTTCTCAAAAGGAAATCCACAAAAGGATTTCAGAAATGTTGATAATAAGCGCCATACAAAACAATACAAATATTTAAATACAACCTATTAAAACACACCCTTAAAAAGACTTCAAAAGTTATGTACTGACCAGTCAACCCAGCAGCCAATAATAAAAACAAAAAGAAACGTTTCATTATTCAAATTTACAAAAATACACTACTTTCAATAATTAGTTTTTTTAACAGTGTAAAAGAGTGTTATTGGGTTTACTATAGGGGGAAGCAACTAGATTCATATTTCTTTTCCGACAGCAGTTAGGTGTGGGACTGGACTAGATTCGTACCTAGGAAAAATAACTTTGTGAGAGCTCTTACCCTCTTGGTCTGTTCCAGCTGTTCGTTGAGCTCGTCAAAGGCCTGGTTGTGCTTGTGCCTCATGTCTGCCACCTGCTGCTCGTGTATTTTGGCTTCGTCTTCCAGAACTTTCTTCAACTGGTTGACCTCGGTCTCGCGCTTGGTTCTAGACCACAGGAATGAGCGATTGAAAGGAGGGAACATAATGACATATCGTAGCAGTAGTGTTATAGCAATAAGCCATTATAATCGGTTACTAGTGAGGGTTGTTACATCTGTGCTCCCAGTACCTGAGCTCCTGCTGTGCCGCTGTAGAGTCCAGAGTGTCCTCCAGCTCAGTCTTCAGGGCCTCCAGTTCCTCCCCCAGGTCCCTGCGGTGTTTCTCAGCCTTGTTCCGAGCAGCCCTCTCCAGCTCCAGGTCCTCATGCAGCTCTGACAGCTGGGCCTCCAGCTCCCGGATCTTCTTCTGGGCAGTGTTCTTGGCGGCGGCCTCCTCCTCTATCCTGGAGGTGTGATGGGCATCAAATTAAACACTGAAGACATACCGGTTTATAATATAAAACAGCTGATCAAGCTTTTTTTTAAAGGAAATGTTATTGAACAAAATCCAGATGCAGAAGAATAAGCCAACTTAATGTGGCCTGTGGGAGTGTTAAGAAATATCACCTAGAAACGAAGCCATATAATGTTTCAAACAGTCTACTGAAGTCGCAACCTTTCCTCTCACCTAGCCAGGGCAGCCAATAGCTCCTCCTCCTTCTTGGCAAGCTGGGCTTTGAGCTCGGCAATTTGAGCCTGCAAGTCGGCTAGCTGGTCATGGAGCTCAGAGGAGTCTCCCTCTAGCTTTCTTCGGTTCTTCTCCACCTCCTGACGACTCTTTTCCTCTTTCCTCAGGCGGTCTGATGCAAAAAGACTTGGTTGCTTCACCATCCATAATCAAAATAAGGCCTTGTGGTTTATGGCAAATATAGCCCAGTTGGGACCTGCACTTTAAAATGAGCCTTAGAACAGCCCTATTGCTAATAAGTCGCCATCTTTGAGAAAACCAGTTGCCGAATTGAGAAAGACAAAGGTCTTCCCCTAATGAACACAAACAGGCATCTTGGGAACACTTACCCTCCAGGTCAGTGATCATGGCCTCATGCTTGTTCTTGAGTTTCTGCAGGCTCTTGGACTTCTCCTCCTCTTCAGCCAGGTTACTGGTGAACTCAGAGACACGCTCCTCAAGCAGCTTCTTCTCCTGCAAGACAAGACAGTAACAGGCTGAGAAGGTTAAAGGGTCTAAAGCACAGCCACATAGCTCATATTCGGATAACACCTCGTACCATTCCAGATGAACCCCATTCCCATCCATCCATCTATGTTTATTCACCAAATTCACAACTACGAACCTTGTTAAGTTTGTTGTTTTGGTCATCAAGCATCATCACGTCCTCCTCGATCTTCTTCAGCTTGGCATCTGTGGTTAATTTCTCCAGCTGAAGCTTCTGCCTGGCTGCCTCCTCCTCATCCAGCTGCTGCTCCAGGTCCTATTGAGACGAGGAAAGAGTTTTTCATCCAGACCTTCCCTTCTGTCATTCTCCTGATCCTTTCCAAGTTAGAATCAGAAGTTCCTGCCAAAGTTCATCATTGGACATTGAAATAAGAAAAAATCTAATGATTGTGTAAAACACTAAAACGTTTACGAGACATCGTTTGCTTTCACATCACGGAGTATTTCCGAAGGTCAGGACCACAAAGCTCTATTGTGGTGTAGTCAGTGTCAAAGCTATACCGTGATGTTCTGCTGCATCTTCTTCTTCTCCGTCTGAAGCTGGGTGACTCTCTCCTCCTCTTCCTCCACCCGGGCCTCCAGGTCATGAAGGATCTCCTCCAGCTCCTGCTTCCTGATGGCCAGCCGGGAACGCATCTCCTCTGCCTCGGCGCACAGCTCCGTCTCCGCCTGCAGTTGTTCCTGCAGGGCCTGCTTCTCAGAGTTCAGCTGGGGGGGGGGGGGGGGGGGGG